>JAZHYW010016317.1:0-25775 GCA_037355805.1 Ixodes ricinus
TTCGCTCTTAGTTTGCTACGCTTGCTTCCTTGCAGTATACATTTTTCTGCACGTAGCGTAGCCCTTTGTTGCGGTCTGCAGCGATCGGCCGAACAAACGTCCGTCGGTTATACATAAAACGCAAGTGTCAGTATGTTATTAATAAGGGTGGGAGAAGGGGTGCTAGTCTTGAAAATCGAAAAATTGCGAAATTGGCGATTTAAGGGAAAACGCATTTCGTGGTTATTAATTGATACCTTAAGCTACCTCGTCTGTGATCACAAGCTTTGGTAGTGGCAAAATGTCAAACGAGCAGAAAAATCGAGCCGTACTAAATTCGCGCGTGAGAGTGTTAGAAATAATTAAACATGAGGACAGGGGACATGACAACACTTTTCGTTTGTGTTGAAACGGGCTCTCCTCTCCGTGGCCCTCCTTTCGGTTTCTCATGCGAGCGTCCTCTGCTCCGAAGCAGCGCTTCTAGCCAGCGCTTCCGATAGCTCGCTCCGACTGTTTTCTTTTGTCGGTGGTCCGTGTTTGTTCAACACCACCTAGATAACAGGCCATAATGCTGTTTTCTTTTTCCTCATCAAAGAAGGCCGATCGCGGTCACTGATTGGACACGAGCGCTGTGGCTCTCTAACTGATGGACACGAGTCCCAGCCGAACTCTGACGCAGCACTCGTGTCCAATCAGTACCCGCAATCGGCCTTCTTTGATAACGAAAAAAATTCAGTGCTAAGGCCTCACTTCGTAAAAACCGGAGACGACGGAAAAAATGGGGACAGGACAACGTCTCATCATTTAGGTGGTGTTGGTTGGTTGGAGACAACGTTACTATAGTCAGTGACAGGTTAAGAACAGAGTAGGAGTGGGAGAGGAGGAAGCAGACGGGAGGCTGGAGCTGAGAGGAGTTTTCTCCTCTCCACTTCAAGCTTCCGCCCGCTTCCTCCTCTCCCAGCCGTACCCGGTTCTTAGCCTGTCACTGACTATAGGCAGGTGAGTTGGTTATTATATGACATTCTACAACCGAGACGGAGGCTACAAGGAGGGACAAACACAAACGTCTCAAACTCCCCTCGAAAGTAATGTCAAGAGTGAGGTGTGTGTTCAGGGGGGGGGGGGGGGGGGCGAGGGCAGTGGCGGAACCGCTAGCAGCGCTAGGGTGTTCAATGCAGTTCTCGGAATAATAAAAAAAAAACAATCGGCGACATTGCCGGAAGAGTGTCGTTGCGCTGTCGCCGACAGTCAAAACATAAAAAGTAAGTTTCTCTACTAAGGCCGTTAAACGTTTGTCACGTGTATCGGTCGTTAAACACCTTTGTATTGTAACATATTAATCACATAATTTCAAAGCGACATTATAATCTTCTGACTGTTTATTTGCCAGAATGTGAAACAATATGTGGGATACATTTTTATGCACCAGGCTGGAATACAAGGAGAATGTTGGCTTGCACAAGGCAAGCGATACACAATTGCAAGCAGCCACGCTTCAAGAACTAGTGTGGCCACCGTGGGTGGAAAAACACATTCTGGGGTACTAGTGTGACTACCTTGAGTATGCCTTAGGAAGGCTTTGTTATCAGATGATCTACGCACTACAGCAGCAAGATGGCGGCACCCAGAGGCCATGCTTTCAAACTTGTATAGGTAACTACAAGCAGTCTACAATTAATGCCTCATGTGTGTTCTTTCTTAGATAATCCAGTGATCCATTTTTCGATTATTCCACAAGATAACGAAAATGTAAGTGGTAATAGCACATATGTGCTTTGTGTCGGAAGACTGGGCTAAAGGCAAAAGCACGGGCGCCTTCTGATATTGCTCTGCTGTGAGGCCCTAACAGTGACAGTCTGATACTTTCTATTCAAACATGTCATTGCTCAAATACACTCTCTTCGCTCTTTTTGTTTGCAAACAAACACTGGCGCCATCTATCAGATAGCCGTTTCGACTTAAAAGCGACCTTTCCTAGAGAAAAGCTTGCAAGTTCAGTCTAGGAACTAATCCAAAATAAGTTATGTAGCACTAGACCGGAAGTCTTTCTGGGCTATTTCCACCCAAGTGGCACCACATTTCTACTCACATGAGAAAGAGTGAATACGGTTGCAGAAATAAGATTGACTCACTTTAAAGTTGAGAGGAAATATAGGGGCCTACATTTTTCCCAGTCTCGGTAGCAACGCCTATGAGGGTGTCGAAAAGTGTATCAGACCAGCGAAAAAAATCTGACGATGCGCGGGTGAAGGCAGCAAGAGTGCCTTCGGTGTGTAACCTCATTTGTCTTCGTTTCTGTTACTTTCACTGCGAGTGTTTATTTTCTGACAAAACTTCGATTACACAAAGCCGTTGCGGCTAGTCTCAGTATTTACCAAAAGCACGCTGGATGGATGGACATGGTTGAACCCTTTGAACCGGACATAGGCTTGCGCCACCTAGCCAGTGCTTTTAAATTTTGAGTGATAATTCTTAACTAAAGTTACGCTTATGAAATTGAATAGATCTATTCATTTTCATAAACATAACTTTAGTTAAGACATCTATTATCACTCAAAATGTAAAAGCACTGGCTAGGTGGCGCAAGCCTATGTCCGATTCAAAGGGTTCAACCATGTCCATCCATCCAGCGTGCTTTGGTAAATATGGCTAAGGTTCAAGGTTGGGCTAGTTGGTGCGACATGATTAAAAGGTTAAAACAGCGCAACAGACGAGGGACAAGATGTAGAAGGACACAGACACTGTGTCCTTCTACATCTTGTCCCTCGTCTGTTGCGCTGTTTTAACCTTTTAATTTTGGTAAATACTATAAGACTAGCCTTCCTTCGGCTTATATGCCACCAGCCAGCCGACCTCTGCTTGGTATATACTGCACTATTTCTAAGTCTATTTTTTCTCACCATTTTTGAACCCAGTGCTTTTATAAAATTAGTCTCGACTCCAACCCCCGTAGGGTCAAGCCCTTTGCAATAGAGAATCAAGTGTTCAGCCGTCTCCTCCTTCTCTCTAGATGCTCCACACAGTCCATCCATATTTTGATATCTATACTTCGTTTCAACTTACGTGCAAGTGAAGCTAAAGCTAGAAGCGCGCGAGCACATCACTTTTTGCATTCCTGCCTGGCACGCGCGCTCAAGCAAAGCAGGAACGCACAGAGCATTGGGCTCGCGCTTGTAGCTTTGACTTCGCTCGTAGGTTAAGTGAAACAAAGTATGGCCCTGCAAGGAGGTGGTGCCACCTTTTGATAACCGTGCCAAACACGATGCTCGGCTTCAATGAGTCGTCTGCTTCGGATCCCACCGTTGAGATTGACGAAAATGTTAGCTTTTCAAGCAGCGAAGCTATGCCTTTTAATTTTACAAGGTAAAATTCACCACCAAGAAAGTTTGGGCTCGTCACATGCAGGTGCCTATTTTTAGCTACCGATTTTAGGCCGAGTCGACCAATTCCTTCAACCCTATGATGTCACCTGCAATGAATGTATTTGCATCGCGTATTAAACAAGTGAGTCTGCGAGAGTAAACCACTAATTGGGTTTTATATGTAAAACTGTATGGAGCTCAATTTATAACTTAATGAGACATGTAGTACATAACGAAGCTGACAGAAAGTTATATCTATGTAGGCCGCATCTGAATGCAACTGTGGCGCTGTGCAAAGGGTGGAGGAGCTTGAGGCTCAGGTCAAGATCCTACAGGACCAGCTGAAGGTGGCAAAGAACAACTATGGTAAGATATCCTTTCTCTTATGAGAGTTCCCAAGGCCTTTCAAAGTGACTTTAACAAAGTCTTACAAGACCTAAATTCATTTCGCCTAGATTACTCCAGGCGTTCATAAATCTAACCATTTTAATTGCAATTAGAGTGGCCAACAGATTGGAGTTAAGAGCAAAACAAAAGGCTTCGGCAAATTTTCAAAATTTCCGGTTATTGCTGTGTATAACACACTGTTTGAATCAATTTTACTGTTTGAATCAATTTTCATGTCTAACACTGACAGTGCTGGATGTTCCATAATATTTTCCATTGTTCCTGGCCTGGTCGGGCAAGTTTGCTCCGTTGAGTGCACTTCCTACCGCTCTATATAACACTGCAGAGAAGTGACATCCGTGGCGTGGACATCGCAGTCGTACATGTCTCGCTTTGCCGTAGCGCAGCCGTGTACTTGGGTGAAAAGCACTCCTCCAGAGCGGGATAGCGTCACTCACTTCTCCCCAATATGTATTTGAAAAACAAAAGAACCTTTTGGTTTTTGGTACAGTGTTCAAAATAGTATGAAATTATATCTGATAGACTATGATAGGGGTGGCAAAACTGAGAGTTGTCAGGAGCCGCGGGGGATTTGGGGTGCGGATGGTGGTGGGGTGTGACAATATGATGGGAATATTGTCCCTTTCACATGCATTTGGCGTCACCTTGCCATGTACTTCTAGTTTGGCTAAGATGTAGGAATTGTGGTTTCAAAACCTAATCGGCGTCTACCTTGAGTTCCTCCCAACCAGACATTTTTATCAAGCGGAGAAAGTAAATGAGACATGCCGCTAGATACGACTTAGCAGTTTTTCAATTGCATGTGCGCATTGAGAAGTGAGCTCGGCATTTCAGTAGGCAGCTGCATTGCATTGTACGAACAAAGCCAATAAGCAAAGGTAGCTCAGAGACCAATTTCCCGCACAAAACTAACGCTGCATGCCTCAACCTAGCAAGCGGAGAGGCATGAAGAAGTTAGCAACTTTAAAAATCACGTGTATGTTTCCACCTGATGTGCCCTCTTCTGACTATTACATGTTATTTAGAAATGCTTATCGACAATGAAAGCCACAACTTTAAACCCTGCAATTTTAATGTCGCGTTTTGCGCCTGTTTCTCACTAACGTCAGCCCCAACTATTTCAATTTGAGAGTACTCAGATCACAAGAGCCGCACTTGGGGGCATGAAGAGCCGCATGCGGCTTGCGAGCCGCAGTTTGGTCACCCCTGGACTTTGCTTTCCTGACAAGTTGCATGTGTTATTCGTTGCTATATTGGATGTTTAAGAAAGGATATTTGGGTTTGGGAAAATTATTTCCAAATAACCTTCATAAGGTATAGCTGGACTGCACATAAGCTATTTTGTGTCCTCATAAAACTATTTGGAAAATATAATTGATGTGCATAATTACATTACAAAGCTGTTTTTAACTTAATTAAAATTGCAGTTTTGTAGCAGCCTTTAGAACATAAAGAGAACATCCAGTTTGATACTTCAAAAATTATTATATTTTCACATTATTTCAGTAGAATACTACTTGGTTTAGTCTTGGTTTCATACATAAAATAACCATTCACCGATGTTCGTGCTATGCCCTTAATTAATCAGCATGTGTCTGAAAGGCAACAGCTGCAGTTTGAGAGACTTAGATGATCTGCTATTCAATTTTCACTAATGAATGGTAGCACGACAATGGGAAAGCAAAGAAAGCACAGTTTTCAGTTTGGACAAGCCAACACCTGAATCTTAACATAGTATTCGCAGAGGAACCAATGAGAATAAAGCATATGTGCCCTCTTCAAGAGTTCTCTTTACTGCTCCGAAATGGACTTTTGGCTGCTCTAGAAGCTGCTCCAAAATGATTAGAGTCAATTAAATCACCAGTTCCATTGAGTACCTCTGGAGGGTGCAGTGTTTTACTGTTACTAGATAATGCATTTTTTGCATTGATTATTTGTTATTGTAACTGTGATGTCCTGTTTTAACTTTCTTTTCCTCAGACTCCTATGACATGGTGAAGAACTTGAGAAAAATTGTGCGGGAGCTGAACTCGTCCAGGGACTCAGCAAGTGTTGCGGCAGATATGGTAAACCTTTTGTCTTGTGATATGCTCTAACCATAATGGTTATTGTACTGCTGGTGCCATTCATAGTACACTAAGATTTACTTTCACTCTGAAATTACAAAGAAGGTACAGTGACTCTCCAGGCTCTTTACACAGATTTTGCATGATGCATGCTGCTGTCCTTTTCCATCATGGAATACAATACTTCTATGCCTGTAATTATTCTTACAACCACTAGGTAGTGCAAGTTGCTGCCCAGTAATAAAGCATTAAGCAACTGTATATTCAGTTGTTAGTTGGAGGTGGCTCTTTACTTTAGCTATTATGAACTGTGGATGATTTATAACTAGGGCTCCGTGCTTTCGGAGTTTATTTTTGATAAAAAATTCGGTGTTTATCGGAGTTTATTTCTCGTCAATCCCCAATTCTCCGAAATTCGGAGTTTAATTTCGCTGTATTTTTAATACTCCAAAATCTTAGATGAAACGATATCTGAACACGAACACATCAGAACACACGAAGCGCATTTTAATTGTCTGGAAGGTTTGAATGCACAGACACTTATACAGACAAGCACAAATACTTGAATGCAAAACATAAACGTTTGTGCGTACTACAACCGTACAGCTTGTTGTAATAGACGCAAGCTTACTTTAGGAGATTTATGTCCCTGTTGAAAGCGCGCTCCTTTCGATTGATGACTCTCAGCATTGAAAATTACCTTTCAACGTTTGCGCTAGGAACAGGGAGGCTAGAAGCCTCAGCGCATAGCGAGAAAGCACTGAAAACCGGAACAATGACTAGCACTAACGGGTGCATACATAGCCTTCTTTGACCCAGAAATACACTGACCTCTTGTCCTCAGCAAAAGTATGGGAGATCATCCTCCTTTTGTCAGTTGTGCTAGCCTTGAAATAGGGCAAAGTAGCCCCTCCTCGGGACCGCTGACCGTTCGCACTTATCGGACATTCTAAAGTCCGAACTTCGATTATCATTCTTTGCCTCCGTGACCTCTAAAATCGGAGTTTATCGGATAAATCCGAATTGTCAAAAATTTTACCGGCGAGTGTTTTTCGGATTTTTTTTATTTATTCGAAAACACGGTGCCCTATTTATAACTAGGGTTCCGTGTTTTCGGTATATACCGATAAACACCGAAAAGTAACCCCCGAAAGGTTTTTCTCGAAATCGGTTGAAACCGAAAAACCCCGAATTAAAGCTCTTCTTAAATAAGAAAATCCCCAGTTTTGCGGCATGGAACCTTCACCAATTGCTTTATTTGTGTTGACCCCTAACACCGTCCGCGCCTAAATGTCCGCGAGGCTGCTCCTTTCTGCGGAAATTATTTATCTATGCGCCGTTTAGTAATAAATGGCCCACATAGCGTTGTGCTTTCTAAAAACGCCATATATATGCATTCGCTTTTGCGACATAAGCACCGATAAACCCCGATTTCAGGTCCATACCAAAAATAGGCACCGAAAGACACCGAATTTGGGAGAAAAAATAAACACCGAAAAATAACCCCCGAATTTGAAGAAAAATAAACACCGAAAACACGGAACCCTATTTATAACTCATGGCTAAAGATAGCCGGGTTTTGAGGAGACTGAAGTATTCTCAGTAGATTGCACCAGGTTCATCAACATCTGATGTTTGCTTATAATAATAGGCCATATTCATGCAGTATAGATAACCGGGAAATGTTTACTTTGTTAAATTAATATTTTTGAACAACAAAGGTTGTCCATAGCAAGCAAACAAATATTTTTAATTGACTTTGCAGGTAAACATCGGAGGAGGTGTGCTCGTGGAAAAGAGCGTCCTCGACCGTCTCCATTCCCACTGCCGTGGAACGCCTGCGAAGTTCGCGCGGAGCTTGGTCCGAAGTCTTTTCAGCAAGGAGGAACTTCGGGGGAAGTCGCTCTTTGGCAAGGGAACCAATGCCAAGAAGGACGCCCCAGTGAAGGAGGCACTGGATCCGGTGCGACTAAATGCCATCATTGGTATGTATAGACTTAATTAAGGCTGAGGACAGAAAATACCCATTTCATATTTTAAAAAGTTGCACCACGTTGGTGGACTGAAGTAATAGAGACTGATGGAAGGCAGAATGGTGATGCACCAAGCCTCCTCCACTGTTTCAAAGCAGGAGAGGCTGCCCATTGCCATTATTAGGTTTCTAACACGACCCATTCGGTATGGAAGCACAAAGAACATTGCGAAAATATGGGTTTTATGTCGTGTTGGTCTGCTGTGTTTTTGTCTTCTTGCAGCGCAGTGTTTGCAAAATAGACTGTGAATCAGATAAAGGCAAAAATGATTTCTACCATTACAATTAGACTCTGCAGGTATATCATTCGGTTCATTAATCTGTGGTATCACTGACATAAAATTTGTATGCACTATTGTGCTATGATTCGTACTCAGCGAAGCATGTGTCCTGTAAGATATGAATAAATGAGTTTACATTTCAGGGAAACAAACTTTGCTATACATTGATTATACCACTGATATACTGAATGCAAGGAAACTCCATTCCAGAGACCTTCAAAGTACTGAATGTTTCACAATACAAGTTTTAGTCAAGTGCATACTAACTACTACACCATACATTGTTCAAACAAACAAATTTCCACCCACTAGAGTAAACCTTCTAATATACTCGGGGACAACTTTCTGTGGCCGTAGTGAAAGGCACGGACTACGCGCCTTGAGCGGCGAAGAGGACTCCTCCTTTCTTCAGAAGTGCCACAAAAAGACATCCCAGAGTATAGTAAAGTATATTTATATCATATTTTTCAGATTATAGTCCGCAGGAGCATGTTCAGGCTGAAAAAGCTGTTTCCTTAGATAGCACGCACAAAGAAGATTTGCGGACAGAAGGAAGTCAAAGTTTCTGGTTCCGCTCATCGGCCAGTCACATAGCTTCTCCTCAAGATTAAGCTTAAACTCTCAGGTTTTGCTTGTGTCACCTGCGAGGTATCGAAAGCCTGGGTGGGTGACACACTGCCAGTATGCTCTTTTGTTGCTGTATGATTTGTTGTATGATCTTGTGTCCAGAGTAAAATACCATGATCACAACGATCAGGCTAGACTTGTGAGGTGATCATGGATGATCGTGGGAACTTCTTTGTGTAGTCCGCACAGCGTAAAATATCAACCTTTAAACAGACGATAATCCGGAAAATATGGTATGTTAAAACAATTCACGGAACAGAGAAGCATTATAAGCATCCATGCATTTACAATTACTTATGGTAAATTACATCCATGTTGCGAATATATTAAGTAAAATAATTTAATGATATGCTGTCTCATGCTCTTCTTAGTATTAATTGCCATTGAGGGCACTAAGGAAAGCTAATAAAAAAAAAACAAAGCCAGGATCGACACCATTCATGGCTGGTGACTTGAAGCTGAAATGCTTGTTTTGCAAATGCTTACCATGTATGGTAAAAAATGTGAGCATCTGATTTCACATAATAGATCAGCTAAAGATGGGTGTCGATCATTGCAACTGTGATGTCAGTTGGGCAAGCAAATGTCACCTGATTAAGAACAGTCTGCCAGATCTCAAGTCTAATGTGCGGCACGCAAACACTCTTACATGAGCCAGCCTGCTTTACGATTACTTTTGTTTCAATCGACCAGTATATAATGATGTCGCCACCAGATTTTTTATTGACTCTTAATATGGCCTGCATTCTATTAGATATGCCTTTTTCTCACATTGTTGGCATCCATTAAAATGTATATAGTGACATAGCTTGCTTTGTGCAAACTGTCTGTGCACCTTAGATTTGGAAAGCGCCAGAGGACAAGGACAACAGGAAGAAATAGACGAAACGATGCACTATGGAGCAGTACATGTTAAGCGCGGTCTGATATGCCCATTAAGTTTGTTCAAACATTAAATACAATGAGAATAAATAGTATTATGTATTTTATCGCTCCTGACGAGCGGAGCACTTATTCTAGTGTGAATATGACTTCCATTTCTTCTTTTTTTTTCAGGCTACACATGCAGCAAATTCGACACGAGCACGCTGCACCTGAAGAACAGCCTGTCTTCGATGCTCGCGCGGGAAATCAAGTAACTTTTTTTTGCATACAAATTTAAATAAAAGTTGCAGCCTTACTCTACACCTGTTTACTGAGACTTCAATGTACAGGGCGTCTCTTGCCGCACTCTCGCCAACTGACTTTGTTTTAGGAAACAGCTATTACACTAAGCTACACTATGTGTGCACATACGGGCTATGCATGCATACAGTAGATAATGTATACTTCGGTTTATTTGCATGTATGTGAGTGCTGTCTGCATGAATTGTAAAGATTTACGCATGTTCAGATAAGGAACACAATAAAAATGAAAACGGTTCACACTCTGTATGCAGACTAGTGAAGCAGATGCATTTTTATTGTGTTATTGTTCGCAAACTTCGCGATCATCTGAACATGTGTTCATTTTTACAGTGCATGAAGATAGCATTCATAAATGTGCCTATAAGCCGATGTATACATTCCCCATTGTATGCACAATAAGCTCCTGGAACTTTAGGTTTGTACACTGCAGGTGCCTAATGCAGGCCTGTGAAACTGCTGAGAAACACATCACCAAATCAGAAGAAATGCACACATAAAATAGTCAACAGAAATGCATAAGTAAAAAAATAGACACACAGTGGCCAATATGTTTTAGAAATGCAACAAGAACTCACAAGAGGACTCCTCAAGAAATCAAAAGAAAGTCAGTGAGTTCAATGTGATTTATCACTGACATGTCATCAGAAACTCGAAAGAAATTTTCATAAGAGAAAAGTCAACGGAAAAGCATACGAGAAAAAAAATTAGAACCACGGTGGCCAATATGTTTTAGAAACTCAACAAGAACTCATAAGGGAACTCATCAAGAAGTCAAACGAAAGTCAAATGAGTTCAATGTGATTTCTCACCAACATTTCATCAGAAACTCAAAAAAATTTTCATAAGGGATGTCAAAGTCAAAAGAAAGTAATCACAGTCAACAGGAAGTCAACACGTTTCGCTAAATGGTGTGTCAAAATCATTTTTATAGGAGGCACTCTAGCAGGTAATCACTACGTCCTCACCTACACAGCTCCCCGCGGTCCTCACACTCACACAGGTCTTCACGCTCATCACACTCACAGGTCCTCACACTCACATTTCATCATGCTACAGGTTGCTTTCTTTGTGTTTTTCTTTTGTTTCTCGCGAGCCGTTGGTTTGTCTTCGCGAGAGTCGTGCGGCGGGGAAACTACCCCAAAACAGTGAACTTCTGAACCGCTTATCCAATTTAAAAGAAATATACTATGTTTATGTTTATGCTCCGCACATTTCTACCAAATTTCGTTAACCTGGAATAATTACGAAAGAAACTAAATGCAAGCTGACGAAAGTGAGTGTGTTGAACTTTCGCTGCATGCTCACAAGTGCGGCGGTAAAACACAAACGCGCCTTCCAACAGGTGACATACATCGTCGCAGTGATTAGAGTATCGCCTCGCTGTGCATACCTCGCTCATTTGTACACAAATAAACGATTACTACATATATCACCCCCGTTTCTTTTTCTTTTTTTTGTGCCACCCACACGTACTTTTACGGAAGTTTATGCAGCATATAGATATAGTACACATATGCATCGACCAATTTTTTTTTCGGTTTTGGGAGGGCGATAATATTAGGTAGGGTGGTTTCACGTGACGTACCTCTGGTTTGAAATCTCACCATAATCCCTGTTGGCAGTGGTGTCCGTCAGTCGTATGCTATTCTATGAGCAGAGGCTGCGGAGGCCGAGTTTTCCTTCTCACTCGAGTTGCTTCTGCTTTTGTTGATCGACCGTGCTTGCCGGAGTAGGGCTGCGATTTAAGGAATCATCGGCCGGCATTGTTTTTCAGTCATCTCGGCCTTTATCAAATACTGTCAGCATTTATTATCTTGATACGTGCAGCCGTCCTTGGATTGATTTCGTTTGGATTGGTATGGCATGGCTTTGCTTGGTTTGGTTTGGAGTGGTTTGGGGGTTTGGGGTCGTCCCCGTGTGTCTGTCGCGTTCTCGATCACTTAGGGCGCGCCAGCTTTCATGTGGGAAGCCGCGTCATTCTTGGCGCGCAGTTCTATAATGGGCAATCAGTTCGTCGAACAATGTTTCCTAGACAGATCGTTTCATCACACTGCGATGTTTCATCGGCAGATTGTTTCTTCGACATTTGTTTCATCGATGTGTGATCCGCAGATTGTTTCTTCGACATTTGTTTCATCGATGTGTGATCCGCAGATCGTTTGTTCGACATTTGATGCTCGACAAAACTTGTTACATTTCGTCGACACTTTTTTTTTTACTCGGACGTCTAGACGACATTTCTCTCTCTCTCTCTCGCTCTTTTTCATCGACGCGGCGTTGGCTTCTTGACGTCTCGCGTTCTTCGCGTGTTCGCAGCGCACTACGGTGTCCGCTACGGACAGGGCGCAGGTGGCGCAAGCGCTAACGCTCCTCACTCTTTGTACGCAGTGCTCTGTGCGCTTACGTTGCTGGAGTGGTGCGTGCGGCGTGGCGGCCTTTTGGATACGTTTGGCCGTTTGGGCACGTGCTCGGCCTGTCTAACAGATATTTGTTTACGTAAGGAGCGCGCCCTATGAAGCTGAGGCTCGGCGCTCGGCAGCCAGACGGCCAGACGCATTCGTTGCTTTCAGTCGTGCTCTTGGCTGCGTGCATACTCGAAGCTCGCGAGATGCTGAATCGTTACAAACTTTTTCTAAAAGGGGTGTTTCTCGGCGCAGTGGTGGCCTAGTATACCTAAGGCTCATTTTTTGTAGAATGACGTGAGGCTTATTTTGTGCCCAGTAATGCACGCGAAATACAAAAACTGACGTTTTGCATTCTCGTCTTCAAGTGTTCCGAAAAAGGTAGTGACGTATAGGTTAACCTGTCGGTTTCAGTAGTCTTTAAGAGTCGATGAACGAGGTATCTACATTGTTGTAGCTTGTAGAGTCGGAGTTGGCTGAGATCTACCGTCTATGTCGTCTTCTTTGCCATTGGACAGCTGACCGATTTTACGTGCTCGAGCTCTCGCTGAAAGCGTAAACCTATTTATATAGTATTCAACAGTGCTCATTCGTGTGTACTGTAGTGAACATTTCAGGTCCGAAATATCAATAATTTATTGCTATCAACCAGGAAAACGCAATATCTGTAAACACCTTCCGACAAAGAAAGAAAACGAGAGCTCGCCGTTCGCTTTGACCAGTAGACCGATCTCGCGAACCGTCTGGAGCGTGCGTGACGCAGTCATAGTAGTACTTCACAGGAGGCAGAGGAAGTGCACGAGACGGCTCGTGATCGACACGCGCAAGCCTACAGCGGCGTTGACCCTTTGCGGAAAGACTACAGTTCCCGCAATGCATTGCGCCAGAGGAGACGTAGCGAAACTGGCGGTGAGGTCGGTCTATTACCTCAAGCCCGGTTCACATCACATCTGCGTTCCGAGCGACAGAAACGACAGAAACAACACGAACGACATGACACCGGAACGATTCTGTTCGCATTACAGAGCGTGACAGATAATGCAATGAGGGTCCATATCACATGAGCGAATGACGTTTTTGCGAACAACGACATTTGAGCTAATCGACGTTTTAGCGAATAACGGGGGCGCGCGTTAAGCCATCCGCCGCGCTGCGCTTACGCCGCTTCGCGGCGACTGTCTGCGGCGGCTCATTACAAAAATGTGAACCCACTTGGCCCACCCGAAAACGCCGCTTCGCGGCGTCCGACTGTTCGCTAAAGTGTCATTCCGTGAAACGTGGGCGTTCGCTAAAACGTCATTCGATCAAGTGAGTGCCTCCCGCAATGGGTAGCTTTGTCAAGCAATCATGTGTAACGGTTGTCCCGGTGTCTGTAATAATAATAATAGTATCTTTATTTGGCCCTGGAGAGCATGTCCTTCGTGTCGTTTCTGTCGTTCCTGTAGCTCGGAACGCAGATGTGTGAGCCGGCCTTTGCGAGCCTACTCCGATTTTAGCCTTGAACGTCACGGAAAATCGATCTTCTTGCCTTTTCGAGGTGTCGCCACGGGTAGGAACACTGGTGGGGTCTACCGTCTATGCAAGTGATTTGTTCGGCACACAAGCGTCAGTACAGGTTATGACTTTGTCAACACTGCCTGAAGCCTATTCCAATTGTAAAATAAAATATCGAAGGCGTCTTCATGGTCACTTTAAATGTGCGTGCTTGCACGATGTGAAGTGTCACAGCTTTGCGACCACCTCACGCGGGCACAATGTCCGCGCATATTAAAATTGAACTGGGCGGTGTTTTTAAATACAATATTTAGCATTATTTCGCTCATTTAGTTCCCGGATATTAGCAGCACATTCGGAAAGTTGAAGTTGAGTGGGTCTTTTTTTATTTTTTCATAACTCGCGGAAATTATGACAAACGGTTTCTCTAGTCATTGAGTTGCACATTCACAAGAAATATTATAATTTATGTTACATAATTATCAAACCCGCGACGTTTCTGTAACCATCGGTTCTAGACATGTTGTCTGTCGTTCGGTTAAGAAGTATTCATTCAACGCAGTAGTGCACTTCAACGACCCGCTGACCAATCTTTCCCTCTGCTACACCATTGTAAAATTTCATTACGGGCTTGAATCATCGCGATATGTTTCATAGGCCTTTAAGCGATAAGAAGTGTTTTAGAATTGAATTGTAAAAAATTGGTCACCAAATATATTATTTGTTGTTTTACAAGAAATTCTTACATCACTCTGAGTGCCCACGCATTCAACCATAATTGAGGAGTTTCAGCGAATATAGGGGGCGCTCCGATCGATCCAACATGGCGGAAAAGAGGGGGATAGATTTGCGACGCCCGTAGACCGGTAGCGTATAAATTAAACAAAGCGTGTCGTTCTCTGTTTGTTGCCGTGTGCGAGACGATCATCGCTTCAAGCAAGACCTACCGTGATGCAACAAATGAAGTGTTCAAGCCAGTCGAAGGCAAGAAATCTTGCCATAGTCAAGATATGTGTGCAAGTGTTCGACGTGAGCTCTCACGCTGGTGCAGCTGTCATCAAGTTGAACCGAATGTACGTACGCGGGTCCAAAGAAAGGTACATATCAACAAGGTTCGCGCGTTCAAACTATGATGCGTACTTTATCTAAACGTAAACTTATCGGTCTGTGGCTACAAACATTTTCGTTGACGTTGCTTAGATGATGTAACCATTCAGGCCTCGCATTAAACGGTGTTGCGAACTCTTCGGTTGTTCTGGTTAATTGTGCTAAAAAGCGGTTGGATGGAAAGTATGACAGCTACAGCATACAAGGGACGATTGAGGTCTTTATCCTGCGTTCTATGTATCGAAACATCGGTATCCTTGGTGTTATATTGCGATCAGCTGGTCGCCGATCGTCCTGTTTTTACGCATAATGTAAACAAGCCCCGGAAGCGCCAATCTCATTTCGATGTGCTTGTGCACCCCTACAAGCCTCCTTTTGGCTCTTGTGGAAAGCTTTATTGTAATAGCAATAGTCTCATCGGTCGTTCGAGTTGTATGTGCCACGGTGATATCTGCTGTGTGTGATCTGCTGACAAACAAGTCTGCATTAAATGCCAGAAGGAGAACAAAGGTAAAGCTTCTTTAACTTTTTTTATTTTTACAAAACAGGGCAAAGCTTCTAAAACAAGAGCAACCTAAGCTGATATTTGAGTGTGCTCAAGAATGAATGGCAAAAGGTGCTTATGCTAAGTGGTAGATGTACACAGTTGATTTTCTTTTTGCCTGTGCATTGTAAATTGGAAGATATGTATCAGCAGAAGACACGTGTCCTTTTGAAAATGTCTTTTATTAGGGCAAAAATAGGTTTTCGTACACAACCGAAGAGTTCGCAACACCATTTAATGCGAGGCCTGAATGGCTACATCATCTAAGCAACGTCAACGAAAATGTTTGTAGCCGCAGACCGATAAATTTAGGTTTAGATAAAGTATGCGTCATAGTTTCAGCCTCAAACGCACAAACATTGTTGATATGTACCTTTCTTGATGACAGCTGCACCAGCGTGAGAGAGCCCACGTCATCGAACACTTGCACACATATCTTGAGTATGGTATGGCAAGATTTCTTGCTTGAAGTGAAGATCATCTCGCTACGACTAGCTACGACCACCCACCGCAGCGATGCAGGCGTCGAAGGGGCGCAACGCAGTCAGTCGCCGTCACCCGACGCTGCTCGTTTGGCATTCACGGCTTTCCGCCCAGGTGCTTCGTTTGTACTTGGCACCGAGTGTTATTTTCTGTGCTTGTGTGTGTGCTCAGTGGCTGGATATGGGCCTCATGAGCAGTTCTTCAGGCTCAACAGCGTTCGCCGAAGAACTTCTGAAGAAAATGCCACCCAGGAAAAAAAGCATGAAGACACAACGCACCAGCTTGGCGGACTATGCACTGGGCGCGGAAATCAGGCCCAGCGGATTATACATCAAATGCAAACTATCTAAACAAAACAAAACAAAATTTTAGGCTCAAATTGGCTTTTGCGGACTATACGCCTGGACACTGGTGCCTGTTATTATGCATTGTATATTCACTGCTGTTTGTTGTGGCTTGAGACTGCCTTCCTGTAATGATGCAGAGGGGTCAACTGAACCTTGAAATAAACATATTTAAGCACATCTAGATGCGATGTCCCTTGAAGCCAGATGGTCAGGGAAAAGGTGTGCTATTACCTAATTAGTCAACAGCACGCCAATGGTCACGATCAAAACTCACCGAGTCAATGGGCAGTTTTCCACCACGATATTTATTGCCGTGTAATCACCGATTTGGTCCATTAAAAACCTTGAGGCTGTAGCCTATAGCACACCCATTCTGGATCTGCAAAGCTTATGCTGTAGACATGCATCATCACATGAGCATGTTTCTTATCAATCTTAAACGTAAAACGCTAGTTATGCAACGAAATTCCCATATCAGCACATTTTTAGCAAACTGAATGGTCCCACCTGTTACACTTTTAGCTTTGGAAGTAAACCAATTCACAATACCACCAGTGGCATACATCGTGCCAAGCATTAGTGCCGCATGTGGCAGCAAAATGTCTTAACTAGGGAAGCAAACCTAATCGATCGTGTTGATTAAAGCACCTAGATACGGGAGAAATTATCAATAAAAAAAGGTCACTCGAAAGAGAAGTTTTCTCGCTGAACGAACATGACTTTTTGTTGAGCGTTCCGCAATGTAAGGCCGAAGACATTCACTCCGTGATCGGTACAGAAGCATTTGTTTAGTAGTCAATCGTGCGTGATAAAAACAACAAAAACAAAGGTGGATTAGAAACGCGATAGATTCGCCTTTGCCCGGAGTACTTACACTTAAAATCGTGTCAACATAAAGCGACTATGGCCCACCTTGCTAGCAGCAATCTTAAAATTTATCCGTGTAGTCGACGAGTCGTCACACCCGTGCACCAACCGAAAGCGTTGCTGCAAGTCCCTCCGCCGTCAACTTTGAGTTGCTGTTGAGCCTGAAGAACTGCTCTATGAGGCCCATATCGAGCCACTGTGCACACACACAAGCACATGAAATAACACTCGGTTCCAAGTACAAACGAAGAACCCGGGGCGGAAAGCCCTGAATGCCAAACGAGCTGCGTCGGGCGACGGCGACTGACTGCGTAGTACACAGCGTTGCGCTCCTTCGACGCCTGCATCGCTGCGGCGGGGGGTCGTAGCTAGTCGTAGGAGATCGTGTCACCTCTGTTGCTCGTACCGGAACACTAGAGCCGCGTAATATTCTTGCTGCCGAAGTTTATAAGCCTACGTTCGCGGCCAACGCACTTTACACAAAGCCAACGCCCAGCAAACCTATCCCCCTGTTTCTCTTTCGGCGACCGGCCGCCAGGGCGGTGACACCGTCGCTGAAACTCCTCAATAACGTAAACGCAACATGAGTAAACAACGGGCGAGGGGCGCACAGCGTCATGCCAGTCATGCACGAAGCCCGAGAAGCCCGGACAATTGGCGCCTCGGAGTCGCGTCCAGCCGGCGCGCCGGTAACCCGGCCGCGGCTGTGGGGCAGGCGCCGCGACGTTGCGGCGCCGCGCGCCGCCGTCATCTACTTTTCAGTGTAAGCAGGCACACGGCGCACGGCGAATCCACGATTTGCAAAAAAGCGCTGCGCATGCGCGAGCAGAGTTTGGTTGGAAAACAAATGGGCGTGCCGGATATTCCTAGGCTGCGACAGAGGCGCGGGAGCGAGTACGGCCGGGCGAGAGTTCGAGTCGCTTTGCTTACCGTCATGCAGGCCCACTGTGTTGCGCTTGGTTGCACGAATTACTTCTACGGCAGAGAGAACGCCGAGTTTTTTTTAGATTTCCGTCGGCCAGGTTGTATCCTGCGAAAAGAGAAGCTTGGATAGCTGCCGTGAGAAGAAACACGGACGGCTCGCCATGGCAGCCAATTAAACGACCACTGCCGGATCTGCAGCGCGCATTTTGTCGCGGGTACGTCGATTTTGCAGCACCCCGATAGGGAGAAGAGGCTGCACGGACGGACAGCTTGCGTGCACGAGCTTTACGCCCACGTATTTCAAGGCAAACCAAAACTATGCATCACGAAGCCTAGTTGTTTTCCAACCACCTTCCAGCCTCGCACCCATGTTTCCAACGTTGCGCGATAGGTGGCGCGCACTATTTTGCAAATCGTCAATTCTACGAATCCCGATGATCCAGTAAATTCATTGGAGTGAGACACGTGTGAACGTGGCATTTCGGATCGGCGGGAGCCTTTTTGGAGCCGTTTTTCGTAAAAGCAAGTCTCAACTTCGCGTCTCTATAACCTCACCGGGTTGCTGTGACATCTCGCCTACTCTTGGAGTTTCCCCAAACAATAAACGTCGCCACTGCTGCGTGAAAGACTGCCACAGTCGCGAAGGTGACTCAAGCGTCAAACTTTACCGCTTCCCTTCAAGATCTTGGGAAGCGACACGGCGGCAAGGTGGATTACTGCAGTGCGACGCATCAAGTAAGTGAATTTTACATTAATTGTTGAAGTAAACGAAAATAGGTGTGCAGGCTTCGAAAGTGGTCTGACGAACTCGTTTTGCAGACTACTCGTCAAAATAACATATTTATAGAAGTTGTTTTACGAGTCTCTGAGACAGCCACATAAAGAAATACGGTAGGAAAAATCGGGCCGATTGTTGCTTCGCTGTGACGTCGAGAGTCAGGCGATCAGATTTTCAAGCGAGATGCCCGTCGGCCCGTTCCGGCACTCTTAGTTGTAGGCGTGCATTTCGTTGCGACCGCGCGCGCCGTTCGGCACGCGCGGTCGCAACTAATACCTTCCAAACCTGCGAGTTTTCAAATAGTGGATTTTCGTAGAACAAATGTTTGTTTGTCTCGGCTACCAAATTTAATGTTGAGTCTGGGAACAAATGTGACGGCGTGCAGAAAACAGGATGCAGAAGTTTTTCTTCAGAAAAAGCTTATGCGAAGCGTAAGTATCGTTCTCACACGTACACTTTGTTGCCTGTCGCCTTTTTACACCAGGCTTCTGAACTGTTCTCTAGCATGCAGAGTTTGGTTCTAATTACCCACATTTTATTCTAGTGTCGTGGGGTCGTCGGGAGCAGAAGAGGATGGTCGAGCGAGACGCGAGCGGGGGCCAGCCGGCGAGGAAAGAGGAAGAGCGTGCTGCACGAGGCTGGGGCCGGGCAGGAACGATAGAGCCGTTCCGACTGGTCTGGCCCATGGCGATCCCCGGAGCATTCCACCAGCGATGTTCGGATCAGGACCGGTGGAAACGGCGAGCCCTGGCCATACCGGCCTAGGCCAGGACGATCCAGGAGTGGTTCCGCAGCGAGACTCTAGCTGTGATAGCCCGGAACAGCTAGCCTACGCAGTGCTGGCGTAGGAAGGACGATCCGCAGGCGTGGACACGGACTCCGACTGCGAGCTATGAACGACGGGCGACAACTAGGGTCGGCGAATCCGGACTGCCGGCTCTCGAAGACGGGCAACCGGGAAGTACAGTAAACCCATTCGCTGCCTTCACGTTGTGTTGTGTCCCTTCCTGGGAGGCGAGCGAAGCACAGGCCGATCGGGCGGCGATTATTATAGAGCGACCCCATAATTGGTGAAGACAACTCAAACTGGTGTCCAAATGACAACTCTATAAATATGCTCTAAACACTTCGACTTATCAAGGCTCCCAATGGTCTTAAAAAAGCGCATAAAAGACCCAAGGACATGGCCCGCACGTGCTCAATCGGGTACTGCTGCAATCGGGGTCGCCGTCGCTCGCCACAGCCCGACAGGCAATTGACTGGCCGCCCCATTAACAGAGACACCTCCGCTTGTGGTGCTTAATGCAGCACTCTCGTGGCGCCGCCTGGCCATTGCCGGCTGGCCCCGAACGACACATAAAAGCATGCATGATATCGCACAATGTGAAAGATCTCACTGGAATCGAACCATGGTTAAAAGCGCTAAAAAGACGTACACAAGATAGAAGACAAACACGGGCGCTTTGTTTGTCTTCTATATTGTGTACGTCTTTTTAGCGCTTTTAGCCGTGGTTCAATACAGTCAACACCAACTAGCCCAACAACAAGTTCTTTTATCTCACTGGAAGCTTCGATCGATCATGACACCGCCTTTGTTGCACTTCCTGAGTGATGACTCATTTGCGAAAGGTACGCTGAGGTGCGCGGAAAGATCAAATTGTTTGTGCGACTGGATTCTGATGGAAGATTATGCGAGTCACTTAATTTTATCGCAGCCGTGCGAATGTTATAGTTGACGCAATCATAAAATTCTATGCCCACCGGAACCAACTTGGCAACAGGAGCCGAAATCCACACGAGCCTTTCTATGCCACATAGAGAGGAGCGCTAACCGTTTGGAGCTCTTCCCCAACTCCGACGTTACCGCGCCGCCTCGAGGCGCCATCATTCCGTTGGCGTCTCGCCATCTACCGTGAAGCGAAGAGCAAACGCCGAGGAGAGACGAAAGCGAACCCCCCCCCCCCCCCCCATACCCCCTCTGCCCTCCACAGCAGGCTGAGACATTGCAGAGGGCGTTGGCAAGGAGAAGCCTGCAAGAACAAGCACCCCCTTCCCTCCTCCTCCGCCCTCCACAGGACCGAGCGCGTTTACATGGCGGAGGAGCAGGCGAGCGACACCCAAACCAACCCTGAACCCCACGCAGTAGTTGCGAAGCGAGAGTCTCCTCGCCCACTAAGATAGCCCGGGAGCTCACGTGACCAACCCAGCTGAGATAATACCAGCGCTCACCGCGACTCATCATGGCCATGGTCCTCAGACTCACGTCATCACGCAGACTAATGCAATCACCGGACTCATATCCACCCTAAGACTCACGTCTTGATTCGGGCTCATCCTCATGAGCCTCGAAACTCACAATCACACTCAAGAGATCTCAAAACTCACGCTCATGACTATCAGTACTTCACTTAGAGCTCGAGCTCACACTCACACTCATGAGTCCTCAAAACTCACGCTCACACTCACGCTCATCAGTTCTCAGAACTCACACTCAAACACTCAGGACTCAAACTCACAATCAAGAGTTTTCAGAACTCACGATCACACTCATGATCATACTCACGCTCATGTGTTGGCGGGAGTCACACTCACACTCACACTCATGAGTTTACGGAACTCACGATCACACTCACGATCAGACTCACGCTCATGAGTTCTCAGGACTCCCACTCACACTCACACTCATGAGTTCACGTAACTCACGATCACACTCACACTCACACTCATGAGTTTTCGAGACTCGCGGCCTCACTCACGATCACCTCAAATCTGACGGTGAGCGTGAGTGATCGTGAGTGATCGCACTCATGAGTGAGTTTGCCGAGGTATGCACGTCACACGACACCGGATTTCACTTATTCCCTTCAGCCTAAGCTGACAGTGCGGTGGAAGCTATGCGCTTTGCGGACCAATCAGCCGCCTCTCTTTCATCACCTGACCTCATTATCTGCGTGTGGGTATGCGCGAGGGAGCGTGATCACGTGGCAAATGTGTGGCTGGCCCAAGGAGCATGTAGCTTCAACAGCACTGTCAGCTTATGGGTGAACGGAGTGGGGAAAGCAATTTTTGTCCGAGTTTTGAGCGACGGGCTAATCTAGTAGGAGGAGAATGGCTGTGTCCGGGTACACGAACGAAATTCCCAGCAAGATGGGACTCCCTTCTTTCCGTCTTCTTGAACTGCTTGGTACAATGCGTGATTTGTGAGTTAGAGACCGACGACCAGTCCCCGCTTTCCACTTTTCCTTCGCTTCCTCCTCTAACCCCTTCCACCCTGTCCACCGTTGCCTGCTTCCTTCTCCCCCATGGTGAGGAGGATCTTCTGCCTTGCAGAACCTCGAGTCTGGTCGTCGGCCTTTAAGAAGGAAAGCTAAACAGGAGAAACTTTAAAAATTGTTTCATGACTCCATTAAAGAACCTCTGACACGCCAAAAAAAAATTTTTTTTCATGTTAAGCGTTGAATTGGCATATCAGGACATTACAAAAAAAATTGTTTCACTACAGAGTTGCGTAGTTGTTTTTATAAAAAATAGAAATACGAGGTTCAATTCAAAGTTCCAGCCAGTGCACTGTGACGTAACAGTGTACCGCAAGGTGTCGGGGCGATCAGAAGGGAGGCATCAACCTACGTCACTAAAAGTGGGTTCGCCGGAAGTCACGCGAGTTTCGACTCCTCGTGCTCTCCGCGACCGTGCCTATGACTTTTTCTTTTTTTTTTTATTCTGCTCTTCGTACGAGCGATCGTAGAAAACGAAGTTTCAGTTCCACTAGCTCTTTATCGCTGCACCGTTGGTTAGTTTGCGTGCTGTAAAAGTTGAGGACGAAGAGTCAGTGGATCGACGTGATGGAGGTCAATGATGAAAGCGTTGCGGGTACAAGCCAGTGTACGAGTGCATGCCGTCAGTTCGATGGTACAGAGATATACTGGGCACAAAACAAGCTATCAAGTTTTGAAATAAGAAATTTAAGAACGCTCTCAGAAATTAAGATTGCAAGCATACGACATGCCCGATCGCATTGCTGAAGGTTCAGACACCGAGGCCGTTAAATCATCGGATATTCTCCAGGCTTAAGATGCCTGCCGTCTAAGGAATACGAACTGGTGAGTGTACCAAGTACAAGTAAACGTCGAGCATAAAGTACGTGTTTTGTCTATACTCCGTTTCACCTTATGTTGTACCGCAGCGAAGGCTAGAAGCGCGAGCTCATGGCGTTGGCAGCCGCTCTTAAGTCACGAGAGCTTGTGCCGCCGAGATGTGCCCCAGAGCAAAGAGCTCGCGCTTGTAGCCTTTCCTGCGGTACATCATAAGGTGAAACAGAGTATAGAACATTAATAGAACTTGTTTACTGGGTGCACATGTAGCTGATGCGTCGTGATGCCTGAATTCAAGCCTCTTGAGTGCCGCTGTTGCAGGGAGATGAGCAGGAAACTTACAGACCTGGAGTAGAGGTCTCACATCGAGACCTGTGAGTTTTAGTAAACTTCGCCTAGGGTTGTAATCTTCATCACTAAAGTGCATCGAGCATATCCATCGCCTACCCACGAATTCTAATAGCTGTCCTGCGGGAACCGCAGTCAGCCACCGGTCGATCTCTTGTATGTCTCTCGGAAATGCATGCAGTGTGATCTCTTCTTCAGTTGTTGAAATACCGGGACAGTTCCTCACACAGCACCTTCTAGGCATTGTAGCTGATCACGTCAATTCACCGACTCCTCTTCTTCTACCTTTACAACAACATTGCGCGGTGAAAAGCAAATAAAATAAACCTTGTCTGCTTGGATCGCTCGTGGAGGTGCGGAGAATAACAAAAATAGTTTTAAAAAAATATTACACGCGCTCGCGGTAAGCACGAGGAGGGATACAACTCACGGGACTTCCGGCGATGCCTCCCTTCTGACCGCCCCGACACCTTGTGGTACACTCTTACGTAACAGTGCACTGGCGGAAACTTTAAATTGGACCTCGTATTTCTATTTTTATAAAAAATCTCAACTCTTATAGTGAAACAATTTTTTGTAATGTCCTGATATGCCATTTCAACGCCTAGCATGAAAAAAAATTTTTTTTTTTGGCATGTCAGAGGTTTTTCAAGGATAGACATTTTAACCCTGGAGCTGGGGGACAAAAAGGGACGCACAGACAGAAAACTCTGAGTTTCGGAGTTTCGTGTCTGTCCGTCCCTTTTTGTCCCCTAGCTCCAAGGGCCTGGTGACGTCACTTCTGACATGCGCTTGATTGGCTGTAGAGGTTCCTGACCTTTCACTGCATTTCAACATGAGATGAAACTTAGTATAAATACAATACATAGCTTGCCAGTGTCGTCAATGCAGGATACTGACTGCTCCTTCTGCTTACTGCTTCTTTCTTGTTTTCTGGTTATATTGGTAGACTGTTGATCCTTGCAACGGTGCGTAATACAAATCGCGAAAAAACTGCGGAGAGATCGGTGGGGCTGCAGTCCTTTATCGGTGGGGTTCCAGTGCTTTTATTTTGCTGTCAACGACGTGCTACAACAGTTTTACAAATAAAAAACAGTATCTACAGTAGAAAAAAAATTGAGGTAGGCTCTACTCGGTACAGTGGCAACTGTTTTACATGAAGCGTTTTTGGTGCCCTGAATCGTGAATAAAATACAAGATTTGTTTATTCAATTTAGAGCGCCTCGGTGTGTGTTTGTCTGAGGGTGAAGACTCCGAGTGCTGCAATCGCCTGCCCTTCCAAGGTCATCGCTTGAGCTGCGCGGGCGTCCAAAAACCTGTTTTTTCTTTTTGTCTTTTTTTGTGTGGCTTTTCACAGAAGCACAACAAGAGGCTGGCAGAACAAGCGTGCGATTCATCTCTCTCGATGGATGCATTTTGTCTATGTATGCGTACTGATTTCTTTTTTCTTTCCTTTTAGTAGTTGGTTGTTATAGCCTTGACTTGGGTCCCAGTTGGTGCGTTGTCGTTGAATGCGTACTAATTGTTTTTTCTCTTTTTAGTTTATGGTAGTTTTTGCTCTAATGGTGTGTCAAAGTAAACGAAAAAAAAACAGAATAAAAAAAGTTTTGTTGTTTTTGCGATGAGGAGCGTTTTCAAAACCCAGAGCACCTCGCCTTTGTTCCCGTGACATGTCGCTCGCTTTCGCGTAGCTCACCCCTGGATTGTGAAGGCCACCGAGTTTGTTTGTTTTTCCGGGAAGAAGGCAATTTTGGGTGCGCGCAGTGTTACCAAAGGTGCAGGATTGAGAGCGTAACTCAAGCACTTGAGGAGAAGGGGAAGCTTTCTTCTTATTGGAACTCTCTTTTATGTGTCTCCACGTCGTGATTCTCCTACAAAATCAACTTTCATTTATTTTTCGCCCGTGGCTTCCAAGTACTGCGCGCAACTAGTGAGATAGGGTATAGTTATAGCTGATTAACACGATGCATATTTCTAATGCACAATAGTTTTGCGAAATCAAGGTTTCGCTCAAATGGATAACTAACATGTACAGCTTGACGCGCAATACCTTTGACGTATTGACTCGCGAGAGATGCATCTAGCACGGCTGAGTCTGGCGGTGTCCCAGACCCAACATCTAAACTTTACTATCTTACCTGCTGCTTTTTCGCGCTCATTTTGCGCCATCTCGAAATGAAAGCGCATGACGAAAGTGACGCACGTTTTCCACTCGATGGAAATTCCACGCCAGCGTGTTTTCTTCGCTGGTACCTTGAGCGTTTCACAACAATGCGAAGCGTTCAACAACAACAAAAAAAACGCACGATGGCATTTTTTGTACACTCATTACTTCTATAACACCGAGCTGCCCCGTCCCCTTTCGTTTTCTCTTTCATGATACTAATTTCTTTCTGCGCATTACGGTGTTACGGCGCCAAGTCCGTCTGCACTCTCGAATTTGAACT
>JAZHYW010016318.1:0-47455 GCA_037355805.1 Ixodes ricinus
CCCTGGTCGGTGCCCTTAGTCCAGGGCTCCGTCGGCCGCCCAGATTCGGCGGGCTCGCTCAACCAGTTGCTGCATGGTCACCGAGTTTACTTCCGGATAGGGCCGCCTCCCAGGAGGAAAGGTGTGGGAATCAGGAGGGATAATTCCCTTGCCGGGGGGGGGGGGGGTTAAGATGGAGTGGTACACGCTGATACAACCTGTACCAGGAGCAGTACACCGTGGCCGCGGTAGGCAGCGGTAACGCTCTTCTAAAGGCCTATAAACAGTTGCGATTGAGAGCGTTTGGGTGTGTTTGACTGTGTTGCGGCGGCGAAAAACCAGGACATCCCTGCTTCGTATGTCCCGTGCCAAGATATTCCTTGAATTGAATTCCACGCTTCATACAGAGCATTGATGTACAGTTGACTCGCTTCCGTTTCTTAACACAGCGCAGTCAAACGCACTAAAGGCTGAACTCCACGTAGCGAATTATGCGACGAATAACTGACGAACGTCGCCCGACGGCACGCTCGCTTTGCGCGCGACATAACAGCCACTGTGCTGATTCCACGCGCAGATAAAAAGCCGCCGGGCAAAATTCGTTGATTTTTCGCAGCATATTCGTCCCGTGGAGATCAGCCTTAAAACGCAACTGTGTGTATAGGCATTTAAACAACCTATTATGCATGGTATTATTTCTTACCGTTCTTCAGAATCTGGTTTCGCTAGCACTTGCAGGAATCAATATTTTCCCCCTGTCATCAAGGAACACAACCGCTCTCACTGATGTAACACATAAAACCAAAATATTTGTTTGTAGGTAGGTAGGTGTTTATTTGTGCTCGGAAGCACAGGCGACACAGAGATACACGTAGCCCGTACACAATGAATGCCGGAGAGGCCCGTATAAGGGGTGATAATAATAATACAGTGAGATATAATGTGAGGCACTCATAATGTACAATGAGGCATCACAAAGGAGGGGTCTAAGTTGATCGCAGGTGTGTGGAAGCTTCGCGACAAAGTTGCGGAACCTCGGGTCGGTCACTAATGGGCACGTTTCTTATTCTTTCTTCCAACGTTCAAAAAGTGCCGACCAACGGAGCCACCAATTGTAATTCTGTTGTGTCTATATTTATGCAGCGGGAAGTTAGTCAGCTCTGAGGGTATCTGGTATCTTCGTGTGAGATGAAAGACAGTGCAGTATACCGCTGCTTGTCTGACGTCTTTAACGTGTATCACGCAATAGTGATACATGACCGCACGCCGGTACGACGCTCATCCAGATTGAAACGAACAGAGGCGGTGGATTGAATCCACGATCGGTGAGCTTTACAGCGCGAGCTTTCGCTACACGTGCTACTGATCCACGAGCAACGAGACATCGCGGTCGAATTCGAGCTTGAAAGAAAAACAACAACAGCAACAGCAAGAAAATCTCCGGTTTGAGGCATTTAGTACTAGTGTCGCCATCTCGTTTAACAAGTTAGAAATAAAATTAACAGGGTGATTTTATTTACACAAATACGCAAATACAGCAATATTTTGCTGTCTCGTCATGGTCTTAAAATTAAGATTAGAGGCACCCCTAGTACGTACGGCCAAGCGTTTTGTCACGTTTGTCTTCTAAATAATTGTATTTTCAAAAATGCTTCAAAACGCGTTCAAAACAGTCAAAATGGTCATATTTCAGGATTTTATTAAAAATCTCCAGCGCTCTCAAGGAAAAATTCAAGGGCCGTACAACCTTCATTACGTCTTCATAAGTAACCTCCAAAAGAATGAATACTATCGTGCATTCCTGAAACTCAGGTTTGTGTAGCGAAATTTGCCCATTGAGTGACGAGCGGTTGAATCCCCATTAAGGGAAATGAAATGATAACTTCTTCCTCCTTTACTTTTCTCCTCAACTCAGAAGCAAACTGAGAAATCACGCGGTCGTGACGTGCTATACTTCGTTTCAGCTTGGGTCCAGACGCAGCCGATGCTACAAGCGCGAGCTCCGGGCTTCCAGCGTCCCTGCCAAGCACGCGCGCTCGTGCAGTACAGGCACTGTTCAGGGCCACACGCTCGTGCTTGTAGCATCGGCTGCGTCTGGACCCAAGCTGAAACGAAGTATAGGGCATCGGTACGATTAGAGCCATTAAATGAGCTGCGCTTAGAGTATTGGCACTCCATTCCCCGACATTTTTGTGGGCGCCGCCATTTTCGTTTGTATGCAGAGCAGACGCAACTGCCCATCGTCATGATTCAAAAGTGCTACTTCCTCAGCATTAGATTCGGTGTTAGGAAGCTCATGTAATATTGCTTTGCTCTGTCGCGAACTGTTTAAACATTTGTGGAAGACGGAAAAGCCTTTCCTGTGATTTCAGATAAAGCTTCAAATAACTGGCAACCATGATTTTAAGACACAATTTGGCCAAGTGTCGTTACTCTGAAGCGTATGCTAATCTTTAGTGGCGCTAGGGAGAATGACTGCAAGCTTACACCGTTCTTTCTAAGCAAACCATAAAACTCGTAATTCGCAAGCGATGAAAAGTGCCGTCAGGGCATATTGACCACGAACGCGAATTCAAATCTTCGTCGACGGATCGATTGTTGACAATCGCTTACGTCCGAGTGACGTAGTGCTCGTGTTCAATGCGTGATCTGGGGTACGCCTTTCGTAAAGTACCTTCATAAATACAAATGGCAAAGCACATTCCGCTGGAACAAAATGGCGTCATTCAGTTCAGTCTTCGGCTGTGAGCCGCCATTCGCTTCCTAAAACTTGTACCTTCACGCAGTCGGCGCTTCAGGGAATGTCGCTACTTGTAGGAAGCTCTCATCTAGGAACCTTAGGTTCACGCGCTTTCGGCATCCTAGATGTATCACAGTGAAAAGGAAGAAGTTCTCGAAAAAAATGAAATACAAAAGAGTCCGCTATATTTTCATATTTTCGTACTTTTTGACTTTCTGCTCTCTTTCTTTTGGCCCACTAAACGATATGCGATTGGCAAGACTCCAATCTAAAATTATTTATCCCAGCCCAAAATTAATTTCATGGTGGTCGACGTTACAGCGCACTCGAAAAACTGTCGCTCAAGCTTCCAAGCACACAAAAAAAACAAGACTCACACAGCGCTATGACGTCGGCCGACATGAACACCGTCGACCAACATGAACAACAGTGCGCTGTAACATCGACCAACATGAACAACCAACTCGCCCCATCTGAAGTTCTATCATTTCATGACCCTGCTTGAGGTCGCTTCTACAACTGTCCAACGCTTGAAAGTCTCGCAGCGCAGTTAGTATCAAGTCCCTGGTATGTTTCCGTTGACCGCAAACTGCAAGAACTGAGCAATGTGCTGGGCGACCTTGTTCACAACTTCAGCGCATATCCCACACTGAAGGCCAGTTGTGTTTGAAGCTGCAGTCCCACTCGATTTAAAGCGTCCGAGGCTAGATTCACGAAGAGCTTCATAGGCTACGATAACATAGATAAGAAGTTCGTAAGTTACGAACATCGTAAGAAGGGCACCATGACCGAACAGCACACGAGAAAACAGCACGGTCAAAACAGTAAAGCGTCAAAACAGCACAGCTTCAAAACGGCACAGCGACAGAAGAGCACGTGCCAAAACAGCACGGCATCAGAACAGCACAGCGTCCAAACAGCACAGCGACAAAACGGCACAGCGTCAAAAGGGCACAGCGACAGAAGAGAACGGCGTTAAAACAGCACCGCGAGAAAATACTGCAGCACAGGGTCGAAACAGAACATTGGCGTTTTCAGTTTGTTTTATTTTTAAAATTCGGCGTAGTTTTTTCGGTTCTTATTCCAAACAGTAGTTTTCGGTTTATTGCGGTGAATATTTGTACACTTATAAACTTCTCGGTTCTTTCCGGTTTATTGATAAAAACCAGTATACTGACGAAAATGCAATATTTAAAAGCGTTTGTTTAAAATGTATTGTGAGTAAACCAGTAAACTGCTTTTCAAGTTTGTTGCTGTCTGTAGCAGCCGACGCGACCTGTTCTGCAAGACGCAATGGGACCCTATCGTGATCGGACATTATCGTCGTGTGCTCGTATTTGTACAAGGGACGAGTATGAGCTTCACTACCACTTCGGTCGGGGAGGAAAATATCAAAATGTAGAAATTTGCAAGCATTGTACTCAGTGCATTTTTCCCCCATTTTCACGACAGCGAGAGGTGGTAAATTCGCGCCGACCACAGAGACGGAAGCTAGGGGTGTTAAAGTATGTGCGGCATTTACGGACGCCCTTGACTTTCATTGTTCAGTTCACGATTGAACTCTCTTCTCTGAGCAAAAAATTTGGCACACAAACTCCTATCAGGAGGAAAACCCAGATGTCGTTCTGAAGACCCCTGCCCAACCGGAGCTTTTGTTGAAAGTTCAACCGACCTCGGAGTCAAGCAGAAAACTGCGAAAGGAACTGTGGTCCTACGCTCAGTAAGGAGTCAGCCCACGCTACGAGCTCATCAGACCAAACAGGCAGCTTGGGTTGTGGGGATATTTATACAGCGTGTAGTTGGTCAGCCATTTAAAGTTGCGACGAGTCACTCGCTGTAGATGAGCAATTTAGCCAGTGCGGTACAACCGCTAGCCTGGGGTCTTTAACGTGCACCACGCAGTAGTGATACACGACCGCACGCCGGTACGATGCTCATCCAGATCGAAATGGGCAGGGGTGGGGCTCGAACCCAGGATCCCTGAGTTCTGCAGCGCGAGCTTTAGCTCCACGCGCGACGAGCTGGTTGTGCGCTTTAGCCCACTCGGCCACAAGGGTGCATAATGCGGAAGGCCTAGTAAAGAAAATTTTCATCAACAACGTCCTGGAAGCGCCTTGCCCGTTTCCAGCCCATTCACGAAGCAACAGCTGGGTGCACGAAAACGGGAAGGTGTCTATTAACTTTCGCCCGATACAAGGTACAGCGATTAGCCCACGGGGAAGAAAAACAAAACGGCGTCGATTACCTCGCGCTGCCTCAGGTCAGAACGAGTCCGAATGTGGAGTAGAGCGCGTGCATTTCTTCCACGCTTCCTCGAGCCACCGGGCATGTTTTGTCCAGCCACACGCGCCAGTCGGTACAAACTGATCGCTCGCAACAAAATAAATGTTGATGTAAACTGAAAGCTGAACAAAAAGGTGTGCCTCGATGCTCCTTTTTTTTTTTTCATCGTGCTCCGCTACCGCGTTTTCAGAATGGGTATTCGGGTAAACATTGAACGTCAGAATCCAGCTTTTCCGCAAAGTGAGCATGCAAGGCGAGGATGGACGAATGGCCCAAATGAATGAGCGTATATAATGGAGTTCCACGGGTTCCGAATCCAACTCAAGGGGTGTGCCAAACGAACGAAAGGTATCTGGCGCAAAATGAATGACAGCCGGTCATTTCGACGGAATCATTACACGTGCTATCAAAATGTCGGTTACAGGGATGGCGCATTTTTCGCAATAAGCCTCCGTCAAATTTGGGGCGCCTCGACTGGGATTCGAACCCGGCACCGGGGAAGGCCGGCGCTTTGGCTCGGAGTCACGAGGTCCCACGGGCACCCGGTCCTTACACTCTACACGTCAACGCAATATGCATGTTTACTCCTTAATAATATATGACTCGCAGATAGACACGCGAATTACGAACAAACATTTCTGTAGTGTAGACATATTAAACCAGTCTGAGGGCCACAGGATTTGTGCTTGTTTTCATTTATAATGCATCAGAATGAATGCAGCAGTCGATAGCTTTCATGTTTCGCGCCCTTCAGACTGGTCAACATTCCAGCTATGACTTATGGCTTCCTAAAAATGCAACGCGTTCACTGAAGTGTGCATATTGTCACGAATGACATTTAATGAAGTGACGAAAACTGAAACAAAGTAATTGTTTAATGGAGCGAACTTGTGCCCAAATCAAAAACAAAACAGAAGATAACGCTGGAGCGTGGCCGGCGTCGATGGCGGTGCTGCCGCAGGATCGAACGCTGGGGCGAGACTGAATGTAGCTTGCCAGGTGTGGAGCACCTTTTGTAGCCGCGTGGGTCTCTGGAATATTCGGCCCAGAGAACGTTCGGCGCGCAGGAGCGTTACTCGATCAGACAGGAAAGTTGTCGAATTTGCGAGAACGCCAAGCGAATAAATAAAATCCTTCCGCTGCCTGGAATCGAACCCAGATCGCGACAGCCAAGCACGCTAACCATTCAGCCACGCACGCGCTCGCTAAGCGACACGCGTGGCGCTCGGTCGGCGCTACGAATGGATACGTATTTCGCGTTATCACCGGCTCATCGAATCATGAACAGTGAGTGACTTTTAGTCTTTGCGTTTCTGTTTTTCGTTCCTTTAACTACTCTCTGCCTTATAAGTTCGACCAAGTATTAGCGCCAAGATATTTCGGTGGCGCCCTCTTATGGTTCCTCTTTCGTGACCAGGCCTGGCCGTGACGTCACGAGTTGTGATACATATCAGTAGAGCCCTGCGCGGATAACAATGAGATCATCCGCATCCGATCCGCATTAGCATACTTTGTATTCGCATCACAATCGCATCCGTTAAATTCGGAACCGCATCCGACCCTCAATCTGCGCAGTCATGGTACAGTTACACCATAAAATTGAGTGAGACTTAAAATAAACAGCGACTGAAATACCGTATAACTTGTAGGGCTCCGTGTTTTCGGAGTTTATTTTTCGTCAAATTCGGAGGGTGTTTTTCGGAGTTTATTTTTTACCAAAGATTCGGAGCTTATCGGAGTTTATATTTGTTTGATTCCCAATTCTCCGAAATTCGGAGATTAATTTCGCTTTCTTTCCTATTAAAAAATAATAAATAATAACTGGATGCAAACGTATGCCAGATAAAAAATAAAACGCGCTTGTATCAATTAAGATTTCTTCAGTTGAATTTGGCGTTGGTGTCATTGGCAATACTAATTTGTCCCACAACAAAAGACGCACACAAGTGTGGCTTCGATAAACGTCGATACCTTAAAATCAATAAACTACCGGAGGTAGCCGCAAGGAAGCTCGTAGTCATCCCATCAATCTATCCCGCGGTTGCGCGAGGTGGAGTGGTTAAGGATGTAATAGAGAAAAGTTTCAACTGCCCCTCTTCCCTATTTTATACAATCTCTATGGTCCATAGCTTTCACTGTTACCCCCAGAAACATACCCTCTCCTTTCTCGAAATCCCAAATCCCATGGCCCAAACTGGAAACCAAAAGAGTGGCCTTTGTCGTGACACGAATGGTACGATGACCTGTGGCCCTGAACCAACCTTGACGAGACAAGCCGTAAGACCCCCTTTTGACAACGGTCTGAGGCTTGAAAGATAATTATGGTGTCATTTTCCCAGGAGCATTTCTCCTGCGCTGCTCAAATAGTAAAAAAAAAAAATACTTTTTAGTTTTTTGCTGTGCGACCCCCCCCTTCCTCCCCTTACAGCAAAAAAAAAAAAAGAAAAGCATGGTCACATAACAATTCGGAGTTAATCGGATAAATCCGAATCGACAAAAAGTTTACCGGCGGGTGTTTTTCGGAGTTTTTCGGATTTATCCGAAAACACGGAGCCCTACGTATAAGTTATAAGCCGTTAGCTTTGTACAATGAACTTTTCGAGTCGGAATACGGGGAAAGTAAATTTATTGTATTCCGTTTTATCGCATTTATATTATAAGCGATCATCCTTTCACAGAACACTTCGCGTCGCTGGAAAAATAATCGCCGTTCTGAGATTGTCCTGGGAGTCTGCAAAACTCTGTCCAGAAGTTGCGCTCGGAAGAAATCATTTTGTATTATTACTCTTTTGTACATTGTTTCTTTGTAACGCCCACGTCAAGCAGACACGTATTTTCTAAATATGAAAATTAATAAAGGACGAACTAATAAAATCGTGTAATTTTATCTGAACATACGATACAAATGTGGGAGAGGAAAGGCGGTCAATCAATCACCGCAGCGAAGTATAATCGTATATACGTGGTAAGACGCCGGTACACCGCTGGGAAAATATCGCAATTATAAATAAAGGCGACACCTGCGGGTTTCAGTCTTTTACACGAATCCGCAACTGCGTGCACCGAGCCCCATATCTACCCAACTGCCAAGAAAGAAAACAAACGCACACCGCTCCGTTTTCTTTGTTGAGGACTCTTCTACTTTCTTCCGACTTGTGCGTTTCGGGTTTTCTTTGCCCGAAGAACGTTTTCCGCTCTTTTTCGCCGCCAAACAATAACACGCTTTCTCAAAACAACTGATGCCCTAGTATTTTTTTTTATTTAATTTTTAAGGGAATGCAATTTTGCCGAGACAGAACGATCTAAAGCGATCTTTGGTGAGAATAAGTTATTTGCTCCCTCAGAATATTCTAGAATGCACTTTATAGTATCACTCACCGATTCAGTTTATATTCTGCGGTCGCACAGGTTTACGGGCCACCTCGACACAAATGTAGATCCGGACCCGCGGGCGGATATCCGCATCCGATCCGCATCCGCAGCCCCTGCCCCTAGCAACTACATTCGATCCGCGATCCGCCAAATCTGAATAATTTTTATATGCATCCGCGAGTTGACTGCGGATGATCCGCGGTTAATCCGTGGATATGCAGGGCTCTACATATCAGTTGCCAACTACAAGTTTGATGGTGTGCGTAAAAAGCACTGCGCAAGCTTGGAGTCATCGAAGCGTCGAGGTTTACACTGTGATGGCTATAGTTCACACTTGCGAAATACGCACTCGCCGCCGACTGGATTCTCTCACCGAAAAAAGATCGGGCCGTTCACATTTGTTGCCGCTAGAGCACTATATAGCTCCTACGGAGTAGAGTAGCGCAATCCTTTGATCCGCGTGTTTAGCCGACAACATGGCCGACAGAGCAGCTCGGCGCGAGTCACGTGGTACTCAGGGTTCCAGGAGGCGGCCCGCCCTATGGGAAAATACATGGAGACTCCGCGCTACCCAAATATGCTCCCGCAATCTTTCTCTTTGCAGCGCAGACACTTTACGGCTACGATGTAAAATAGGTAACAGCCGCAGTGCTGAGCGAATCCGCGACATCCTCTTCGCAACACGAGAATGCAGTCAATAAACAACGTGAGTGCAGTGTGCACTGCAGTACGTACCGCTTGTTCCCAATTCGGTTCCAATTAGCTTCCATAGCTCGTCCTTATAATCATTGTCTTTGTATCGAGCATGCGCGTCATAAAGTACGACGTGGTTTTTCACCGCTTCTATTAGAAGCTCCGCTGACACTGGCATAGCCACAGGCACAGACGGCACTGACATAGTGGACGCCATTTGCAATACCGTCTGCTCGGACAGGATCTGGCGTCAGCAAGCGCCACTTCCCCCGTGCGTTCTGATTGGCTGGCGGCGAGCGAAAGCTTTTTCCGGCGTTGAAAATTGGTCCCAGAGCGATCTTGCTTTCCGCCGGAAAATCTGCCTGCTTTCGTCGCCGGGCGTCAGAATTCCCGCGGATCCGGCCGCCGGTTCACAAGTGTGAACGAGGCATGACACTGCTCCTCTTTCCATCGATAAAAGCCAAGCTAATTCTGCTAAAGATGTCATAATGAGCTTCATAAAAACAATTAGCCCCAGAGACAAATGGCAAGCGTAAGATTGGACAGAACAACCGCTTGTCCTGACCTCTATTTTTTGCGCGAACTGTTTTCTGTGATGTTTAATCAACTTAGCCATCAACTTGTAATTTTCATAATGAGCGTTTGTTCATCGTAAAAACACGACTACAGCGACGTTTTGAGTCGCGCACGTCCCCGACAGTTTTGTTTAGTGCCTCTCCCAAAGTGCGAATTTGCTGCGGGAATATAGAAAATAATTGCGCTCAAAACAATTCTGAAAAGCTGCCGCCTTGTTTCACAGGGAAAGCGCGCTCCTCCGGGCTCCCCGTGGCCAGCACCGCAAGCCTGGAAGACGTCTCCCCTCCAGAGGACCCTGGACCCCGAATCCTTCGTCCTCACGTCCGACGCCGCAGAGGGCTGTGACGTGGTTTCCAAGGCCCTGGCACGCTACCACAAGCTCGTGTTCGTCAACCGGCCCGTGGATGGGGACAACGAGACGCTCAAGGACCTGCTGCCAGCCCTCAGAGTGCAGGTGGACAAGTACAAAGAAGAGCACTGCATGTACCCGCAGCACAAAGATGACGAGAGCTGTACGTTGCCTCTCCTTCTTGGCTTCTCACCGGGGCTCAGAAGCCTAAACAAATCCTTGTCCTCTTAAAGAAAGAAACGTGAAGGATACATTGTGCTTATTCATTATTTATTTATCAATACAGCTAATTTCTCATTGATATTTTCGCAGGTGGGGGCAACGACAAAAACAAACATCGCAATACATAGGGAACGATGACGAGAGCAGATACGTAGAGTATACAATCGATATGAAAAATAAATAACGCTGAACAAATCATTCGAGAAGTGCAGTGAACATTCGAACACATTTCTCGTTGACTGTCTCTCCGAAAAGCCAGTTCCACAGCTCCACAGTCCGGGGAAAGAACTAAACTTGGAAACAATTATTACGAGTTCTTAATGGGACTATGGAAAAACTATGCCATCGTCTAATGGACTGGCCCCATGAAAACAATTATGTAATCATTTGGCTTAATTTTATATTCTCCGTGAATTATTTGATATACAACTTTTAATATGCATTTCCGATTTCTTTCCGTCAGTGATTCAGCGCCAGCTTTCTGCACAAGAAACTTAACTGGTGTCCTCCCATACACGTGTTTAAAGTAAACCTTGCAGCTTTATTTTGAGCCTTGTCTAATTTCGCAATGTTTCATTCTGCAAGCGGATCCCTATTAAGGTTAGCGAATTCCAACATGGGCCGAATAATAGTTTTATAAGCTAGTAATCTAGTGCTTGAGTTAAAATATTTTAAAGTTATTTTTTAGAAAATAACTTACGAAGACAATTGGAAGAAACATTATCAATGTGCATATTCAAGCTTAAATTGCTGGCTATCCAAAGTTCTAGATATTTGAATTCTGAAACCTCCGAAAGGCTCTGGTTATCTAGCATATATTTAAATCGGAGGGTCTTCCTTTTATGAGTTACATACAAAAACCTTTTAATCGGAATTTATGCACATCTGCTGTAAGCGGCACCACTCCACAATCAAATTCATATCTCAGTTCAACCTGCATTGATCACTGGAATCATTTGCTTTATAATAAAAGCGCGCAATTATCTGCAAATATTCTCACTTCTGCAAACATTTCATTCGCAATATCATTAATAAATAACAAAATTAAAGAGGTCGCAGACCGATTCTTGGGGAACCCCTGAATTCATAAGTAGCTTATCAGAAAAGGAATTATAGTCGAAGTAATGTTGGCGGTTAGAGAGGTATCCACAATGCAATTGACGAGCTGATCATTTTTTTACAATATCGCGTAACTTGAGGGCTAACTTATTATGCCAGACCGTGTCAAAAGATCTTGACGAAAAATACATAGATTTGACTACTTCTATTTATAGTTGATGCAAATTAGAATAATTTCAGCTAACTGTGCGCTTCTAAAAAACACACTTAAACCGTGCTGTTTCTTTTTCGAAACAGCGTCATCGAGAAATTCCACATTATGTTTATGAATCACGTGTTCTGAGAGCTTGCACACTGACGAGTAATTAGTTATGCACAGGGTGTTTTTAAGGCTTTACAAATTTGTCCAAAAAAGACGTTAAAGCGGTGTGTTCAGGTGAGTTATACGGCAAAGGGACACAATATAGGGGAATCATCTTAGCGATGAATGGGTTAATTAACTTTTAATGGCTGAAGACAAAGATATCATTCCAAAGATGAATTTGCGGAGGGTCATCGAAAACCGTTCTATAAGTACATTTGAGAAATATTTTGGGCGCGGGGGAAGCTGTATGGCTTACAGGCATGCAACAGGCGCGAGGCTAGTGATTCGGAAACTGGCCCACACGGCTCTTATGTCTCTTATCATCCGCGTTTTCGCTTAGCCGACATTGCGCAAGTTGCGTAAGTGGTGCCTCATGCAACGGGTACTATATGCGCGGAGTCAGGAAGCCCAAGCGATATTATCTTGCTCCGTCCAGGGTGGTTTTAATATTTCTTTACGTCGAGAAACTGTTTCCTGCGATTTCTGAGAACTCGCAACAATGATTTTAAGCACCAAGAGGGTGGAACTGTACTCAATGACTCGAATGTTCTTCCGGAAGTAAGATACCGGCAGAAGTAATCTGCCGGTATCTGGTTTAGAACAGTGCATTAAGCAACATTGGGGGTCACCATCTGTTAAGGGCGCCTGTGTAAATAAGGGTTTAAAATGTAGATACAGGGGGTAGGGTTTAGGAGGCTGAGAGGAAGCCTCGCAGGACTGGGGAAAAAATACAGCTTAATATAGGGTTCATAAACAGGCCCGGGGAGGGGGGGGGACATAATCAAGTGGGAGCAGATCGAGGAGCAATTCGAAAGCGAAGACTTTGCAGTGCATTGATTAGCAGAAACACATCGGAGGGATATGGAAGAACCACCACACAATACCGGGATATCATTGGATGAGATGCAACCGGGCCAATGGGGAACGCAAGGGAGGGGGATTAGGGCTGTTAGTGAAGGGTCAGGAATGGGCAAGGGAACGAGAGGGCCGTAGTGAACACGTGTGGGTCAAAGGCAATATTGGAGGTTTAGACGCAATCCTGGGTTTTGTGTATCTAAAAACAGGGAGTGATGCAGAGGAGGAAAATACAGAACACTTGACATGTATATCAGGAGACGTTAGGGAAATCGGCACTAACAAGGAAACAATTATTTTGGGGGACATGAATGCGCCTTTGGAAGACTTTGATGGACATACGGATACAACAGGGGGATAATAGAGGAGTTCTGCGAAGCTCTGGATCTGGTATTGGTTAGCGCTCAGGTGAAATGTGATGAAAAAATAACATGAGAAAGAAAGAAGTCGCACTCGACTATTGACTACTGTTTAATGTCGCGTAAGATATACAACAGATTAGGAGGTATGGAAATAGATGAGGAAGGCACAAAAAGTCTGGGGAGCGACCATAAGAGAATCAAGATCAGATTTGGCATAGTAAAACCAGAAATGGAAAATAAAAAAACAAGAGGGTAGAAATAACTTAAAAGTCTTAAATGATAAACAATTACAGGAGGTATCCAAGCGAATCGAGAAAATAGTATCCAAGCAGCCGGAAAGAGAATGGACATTTGAAGAGTTAGTTGGTGTTTTCAAAAGAGAGTTAGAGAAATATCGAATCAAACAAGGAGGAAGAAAACTAAAACGCAAGCAAAAAAGCTGGTGGGATAAAGAGGTTAAGGCAGCATTATCGAGACGCCAAGCGGCACCTAAAGAACACAAATGGGCAAAGAAAAAGGGGGCCCCACTATCCGAAGTAGCATCAAGATGGGAGGAATTTCAAGAAAAAAGCGGGAGACAGCATTAATGCAGGCGAACATTGGGAGGATAGGGGTCCCGTGGATGATAGAGATAAACCAGAAGGATAAGGATGTGGCAAAAAGGTTCTTGGAACACATCAGTGCACAGGGAAAAAGGACCGAGGGGTACCAGCAGACACTAACCACACAGGAAGGGACAAAGGTAAAAGGGGAAGAGGCAGGAAAATACATTAGACATACAATCGAAGCAGCGTTGTCAGAGTTAGAACCATAGAACCAGATCAGGCCGTAGGGAATGGTAGCGTCTACACAAAACAAGGTGAGGATCGTAGTGAAGTGGAGGAAATGACCACTGGGGAACGGGAAAAAGCAGAAGGAAAGGCTCCGGCTGGAACTGCGACAGGTCCAGACGGCATACCAATGAGGTTGATAGAAGGTCTAAGCAAAACAAGCAAATTGAAACTAAGGCAGGTGATTGACCCGATACTTATGGGAGGGGACGCACCCAGTGAATGGAAATTGAGCAGGATGAGATTATTATATAAGGGCAAAGAAGACAAAGACAGTATCAAATCATACCGACCAATCACAGTAACTTCAGTAATGTACAAACTAGCTATGCACATTGTAAAAAGCACTATTGACCCTCTCCTCCCCCATCTTCACTTACAACGCTCACACACAGACAATTGTAAAAAGAAGAATGGAAGAATGGGCAGAGAGAAAGCAGATTCTGGGACAGCTTCAAAACGGTTTCAGGAGGAAGAACGTGGAGACAGGAAAGAGCGCTTCCTGTCTACGTTCTTTCTTCCTTGTCTTTGGGCTAATCTCACCAAGATGTATAGCCAACTAGCCCACCAGATGATTTTAATACGGTTTCAGGAGGGACAGACGACTAGATGATAACTTATTCGTAATCACTTAGCGCATAAAGATAGCAATGACAAGTCAAAGGCCATTATGGGTAGCATTTTTAGACATCAAAGGGGCATATGACAATGTGAATCAGGAAAAACTCTGAAACCAACTGAAGGGATATGGGCTAGGGGGAACCATGGTTAAGTTTCTAGAACGGGTTTATAGGGAAAATAGGGTGGCTATAACATGGGAAGCCGAAACTAAAAGACCAGCAGCAATAAAAAGAGGTCTTACACATGGATGCCCATTGTCTCCCCTTCTCTTTATGATATACCTCAGTGAGATGGAAAAAGGTTAGAGCAGTGCAACCTAGGTTTTGACCTGACTTAAATGGAGGAAGGACATAAAGTAAATCAAGTATTGTCAGGGTCATTGTATGCAGATGACATTGTACTCGTATCAGGAAGTCGTGAGACAATACAGGAACTGAGTAGGATTTGCAGCAGGGAAGGGGACAGTTTAGGACTAAAGTTAGTAGGGACAGGTCGGGTATAATAGTTTTCAACGACAAGAAGGGGGAACCCCTGGAGATACAGGACACATTGATAGAATTCGTAGAAAAGTACAAATATCTATGAGTATGGTTAAGTGAAGGAAGACGGTATCTAAAAGACCATAAATATATTGCAATAAAGAAGAGGAAACGAGATTCAGCTATCATGAAACACAGGGCACTATGGAACTATAATATATATGAAGTCGGTAGGGGTGTATGGAATGGAGTCATGGTGCCAGGACTGTCGTTTGGGAATGCGGTATTGTGTATGAGGTCAGAAATACAGGCAGGTTTAGAGATACAGCAAAGGAGGTTGACATTGGGGGCACATGGGAATACACCAAATGAGGGAGTACAGGGGGATACGGGTTGGGCATCTTTCGAGAGTAGAGAAGCGATCAGTAAAGTAAAATTTGAAGAAAGACTAGCTGAAATTGAGGATACACGGTGGGCAGCGAAAGCGTACAAGGATCTATATATAAAAAGTCTAAATACTAAGTGGACAAACCGAACCCACAAGTTGAAATTTAGATACATCCAACGAGATGGAGCCGATCAGAGCATATCAACAGAAAAGGGAGCAAAGGAAACTGGGAGGAGATTGTGGGAAGAGAGAATGCGGAGGGAAATTAGCTTTAACAATATACAAGGCACAAAAACAACAAATAAAGAAGGAATAGCTGTATGATAATTCAGTGGGGAGCTCTTTGCTGTTTGAAGCTAGAACGGGGGTGCTAAGAACGAAAATGTATAGGGCTAAATTCCAGGAAGTAGACACTCTGTGCGACGTATGCAACAGCGAAAGGGAAACTATAGAACATGTAATTTTAAGGTGCACGAAGCTTCGTCCCATCCTCTTGGGGGGATGACTAGGGATTTGGAGGGGCATCGGGATTTACAGACATGGATGGACGAATGGATAGGGAAAGAATTGTGGTAACTAAAGGGAGATTGGAAGATTGGTGGAAGAGATCTAGGGAAGGATAAAACAAATACAGATAAAAATAAGCAATGGAAGCACTTCAAAAGAAGGGGGGGGGTCTGTTATAACAAAATTTATACAAATTTAAAAAAAAGAAGTAATGACGCAATGTTAGGCTAGATGGCGCAAGCTGCCGCCCGTTACAAAGGGTATAGTCATTACCATCCATCCATCCATCCATCCATTAAGGGGGACACTAGCCAGAGAAAGCAATTTCTGCAACAACAAAAAAATGATATTGAAAAATATTATATTTACATCCATCAACATCTAGGGAGCATTCCCATAAAGTTTCATTACTTTACACTGCATAGTTAATTTTTTATAAATTATTTTCGGTTCACTGAAGCTAAACAAAAAGTAGAGATCGGAGCACTTTGGACGCATTTTTCTCCGTTCTACTTTTGGGATAAGTTTCACTTTAAAAAAACTATCGTTTGTTAATGGGAAAAAGGAAAATACTCACTCATTGTCTTTCCTAACTAAAATTTTATAGGCAATGGAACTGAAAATTTGTTGTTGTGGTTTTTTTTTACTTTCTGTATGTATTTCATAAAAGACGTTAAGATTTTGTCGACGGCATAAAAGGCAAAAAGTTTATTTGATTTTTCACTGCGATGTTAGCATAATATAAATTACTTTTGGGAAATTTTGTTTTCACAGTTGCTCTCTCCAGGCATTCTGCTGCAAATCTAGTGAAGAAAAACATTGGATATTACATTAGGTTTCTAACGATAGTTGTACTAAACAAAGTAAGTCTGTTCCTGGTAAAAACGACTACAATTTACTTTACAATTCATGTACACAGATGAGACTTTGCACTGCATTCTTCCTCGCACCTGCCAGTACACACTGTAAATTTCATTCACGTTCAACCAAAGGTTCAAAATTCGATCCTCTTGGGTTTTGTCCCCCTTAAGCGCGAAGCGTGTGATTAGATCCCAGTTGGGCGCTGACAGAGCCTTTAATGCATGCTCAGGGTACGTGCCCAAGCAATGGCGGATAATTGGCGCAGGAGCTACCAGACGGCGCCATCTTTTGAAGGGGCTGTGTTCTGAGCCGCGTGGAACTTCCCTTCCGCAGATACGCTCGTAGTACCGGAGAAAGGAGACGCCCAGCTGCGCTCCAAAACTGTTTGGGGAGCCCTACGAGGTAAGTCACTCAATCGTCCCGAATCATTTTTTAAAAATCTAATAAACCTTCTGTTTTCGAAATATTTCAGGCTTAGAGACTTTCAGCCAGCTCGTGTATCAAGACCCCGTGACCAAAACTGTGAGTTATGAACACCACCCTCGCAATATTCTCTTAGCCGATGAGCCAAAGATTTAAAGTATGCGCCGAAAATGTCCATACGTTATTCGTGACCGTGTCCGAGTTCAACAACGGGCATGTGTTACGTCGGTAAGCGATGATCCTATCCTTTTTGCCGAAGTGTGCAAGATTGGGACTCACAGGGATGCAATAAACGTTTGAGGCGGCTGTTCCCATTCTATATATTGTTGAGACGTTGGTATAAGGTCATTTAATGGAGGATGATCGTAACGGGCACGGGCTCACCGAGCTTGGACTCGGCACGGATTCTACTTTAAGCTCTACCATCATTGGCGGTACCACGGAATGTGAATGTCTTTACCGCCATTGTTTATTTTATGTGAGAACTGTGAACTCTCAAGGAAATGGACGCTAATCACTCAAGTTCAAAGGATTAGCCGGCGCTGCTATAGCAGCAGCTAACGTATCCTTTTTATTTTTTTCATCAGTTATTAAAGAAAGAAAGAAGACATTCATTCTACAATGAATGTGAATGGCGGGAAAGCTTAAAGCAGAATCCGTGCCGAGTCCGAGCTCGGCGAGCCCGTGCCCGTTGGCGGTGTTACTTCTTCTTTACAATATCCCCCCGGCGTTTCGAGCGTCGGTCATCTGCCCCGTGTAAAAAGAAATATTGGTGGTATCAGGGCTTCATGCGGCTGATGTGCGCCACGTCGGAAGACCTAGAGCGATGGTCACGAAATGGCGTTACAAACACCACTTTAAAATTGGTTGAGGAAAGTTTTCGGATAACACGAAAAGGACCAACGATCTGTGGAATAACTTCTCGCATTTGCCCTGTGCACGCTGGCGAGTACACAAGAGGACTTCGCCACCCATGTTATAGGCAGCTGGGAGGTGACGGTCGACGTAGCATAGTTTTTATTGGTGTTAAGGTTTTAAGGTGCGGATACGGGACAGCTAATAGTCGTTTTGTGCTCTGGAGATAATCTCCTCTGCGTACGGCTGAACGAAGTGGTCAAGTCTTTAGGGCAATATTGTGTCAAGAGGCGCGAATGGTTCGGAGACGTAGAGCAGGCAGTATGGAGAGTAGCCCATAGTAGACTGTCGTGCAGCATTTGTATGCGTAGGCTACGTAGGGGAGAATGGTGTCCAGTTGTCGTGATGATCGGCGACATACATCGAAACCATGTGAGCGATAGTATGGTTGAAGCGCTCGATTAATCCATTGATATGGGCGTGATAAGCTGTTGTAGCATTGGTAACAGTAGAAGAAAGGCACAGGACATCTTCGAGCACGTTGGAGAGAAAGGAAGTGCCTCGATCGCTGATTATGTATTGTAGGTCTCCGTGACGGAACAAAATCGAGTGGGTAAAAAAATGTGCAACTTCATCGGCGGTAGGCCGGAACAGGCGCCGTCTCAGCATAGCGTGTCAAATGATCGATAGCGACGAATATCAGCTGGTTGTTTCGAGTGGATTGTGGAAATGGAACAAGGAAGTCGATTTCGATGCGATTAAATGGGCGGTGTCGTTGAGAAAGGGGTTGCAGACCACCAGGAGGTTTTGTGGCTGGACATTTCTTGGTCTGGCAGGGGTCGCACGTTTGGACGTACTTGCTGATGCTAATGCTGGATAAAGCCACAACACTGCTGTGTTGCTATTACAACCGACCTCGTCAATAGCATCTGCAACTTCTACGTCGCTCAACTGAGCTTTTTTTTTACGCAGTACCTCATCAACGTGACTTCCGTAGACGACTTTCCGAGGTTTTCATTCAGAGGCCTTCTTCTCGATTCCTCGAGGCATTTCCAGCCTGTCAAAGTGCTCAAACAAAACTTGGTATGTATAACCCTCGCCTTATGCAAAAATAAGTGACATCTAGTTTAATTATTATCAATTATTAAGTTTACGCCATATTGGAAGGTTGATACTTTCACTCGAGCTACACAGGTCGCGGCGGCAAACTGGAAACCGAAGCCTGAAAGGCTTCGGCACCCACTTTAAAAATTACGCACTCTTACGGTCAGTCTAAAATTACTGCAAAGTGGCGTGCGCAAAAACACCACAGGAATGGCAAGTCTATCAATTATATACAGTCTCTTGGAGGTCAGTGTTAAATCAGTATCATAAAAACTCACTTGAATGCAGATGCGCCTCATTCACAAATGGAAGATGCAAAAACCTTCTAAAATGACGGCTTCAAGTGGCATGATGATATCTAAGATATTTTAAATGGCCTTTCAGTTAACCCTTTTCGTGTGTGTATACTCCGAACAACAGGATGCCATGGCTTACAACAAGTTGAACGTCTTCCATTGGCACCTCGTGGACGACCAGTCGTGGCCTCTCCAGATGGCAGTGTACCCCAACCTCACGCAGGTACAAACGCCGAGTAATTCCAAAAGACGTGGTGGGCCCTCCGCGTTCAGTCAGCACACAGCATGTTCACAGTTGCCCTGTACACATGTTTTCAGAGTGCATACTCCCCTAAGCATGTTTACTGCCGCAACGAGGTTCAAGACATCATCGAGTACGCCAGGCTCCGGGGAATCCGAGTCATCCCGGAGATCGACACCCCTGGACACACGCAGGCACTGGGAAAGATTTTCCCCGGTAATCTTTGTCAATCTCCACCTTACTTGGACGGACCGTCGGCTGCACTGTGTGTGCTGATCACTTCTTAGCCTCCTGCGTGTTCACGTGCAGACCTTCTGACCGCTTGTTACGGCAACGGAACCCGAGGCACGCCCAACTACCCGGAGCACGCTGCGTTCGAAATGCTGGACCCGACGCAGAACTACACGTATGACGTGATGAGAGACATCTTCCAGGAGGTGGTGGAGACCTTCCCGGACCCGTACGTGCACCTGGGAATGGACGAAGTCTACTACGCCTGCTGGTGCGTACTGGTCGACATATAAGCTTGTCTGTGTTTCCAATACTACCTAAATATATTAACAGCACAGACGCTGTTCTTGAGATATGTTTTTTTTTAGTTATACAGAAATACTAAGAAAGCCTATGATCGTTAGAGAGTATTAAAATATAAGCCCTATGGTTCGGGAGGAGCTTGGGGCGTCGCACTCGGCATGCGGAGGACTTGTGCTCCTGCGCAGTGCGACAGCTCCTTGCGGTACTTAAAGCATTCTAAATCTCTCTATTTAGAAAGTGAGAACGGCACGGCGTGTGTTTCCAACTCGTTCGTGCCTTGGTTGTGCGTGCACAATGGAAGCTCGTGAGACCGTAAGGCGTTATCGAAAGTAGAAACCCCGCCATTTTCACCCTGCCAGTCACGAAACACAAAGTCCATGACGGAGAATCGCCTGAAATAAATATTTCGCGTTTTTACACTACAATTATCAATTTCGAACTGTACATAATATCGTACACCGCGCGACACTGTTAGCGAGAACGCGACATCGGCACGTCTTCGCATTTTACTTCGATAGGGCATCTGTGGGCTTCGGATCTTACCGCTTAGCTCAGTGCCACGAATGAGCATACCCCACCGCACCGGAAGTTTTTGATGATGTTCGAAAAGACCTCCGAGAGAAATAAACCAAATCGGGCAATTACTCGTTGTTAGTAGTAGTCGCGCAGTGTACATTCACTTAAGTTTCATAAGTATTTTGAGTGTTCTATTTTTTCGAAAGATAAACTTCCTTCGGCATTTTTTTTTCTTTTTTGGCGTGCATAGTGACTTGACATTCAAAATCTCCCTCATTCTTGCTGCGTTTACAGGAACTCTAGCCCCGAGATCGCGGCGTTCATGAAGGAGCAGGGCTTTGACGCCGTGAACCAAGTGGAACAGTACTACGTGAAGAGGACTCTGGACAACGTTCAGAACCTCGGGGCCAAGTACATGATCTGGCAGGATCCCATCGACAACGACGTTAAAGTACGCATCTTCCGCTACTCGCGCCGCTTCGGTCAACTCCGTATGCCAGAGCGTCTCCTTACTCGTCGAAAGGTCGTCCCTTTATTGAATCAAAACTCCGATGACAGAAAAAGACTTGAGTTATTTTGTGACACTAAAGCCGGTGTCACACTGCTCGTGCATCGTACAAAAGTCAGTATGCAAACACGAATCACCGCAATATTCCTGGTTCGAATGCCGCGTCCCGAGGTTCCTCCTTGAACTCATTGCCACGCAGCATTCGAAGCACGGATCTGCGCGGTGACTCGCCTTCGAATCTCAATGCAGACCGTTTTTTTTTTCATTGACCCTTTTACTGTTTGCAAACATGAACCGCTGCTTGCTTCTCAGGCGACTTCCGGTCGCTCCGTCTTTGCAAGCCTGTCGAGCTTGCCTATGTCACCAGTGCTAAAAAGCATAAATGCTACACCGACAACAATTTCGTGATTTAGCGAAGGGCTTCGGCTGTACGATTTAACGTCGTAGAGGATATAAGATGGTTCATAAACATATTCGAAAAGTTTAAACAGATCTCGCACTTCTTGATTCTTTTGGCGTTCGCCTGAAGAACTAGTGGTTAAATGTTTCATTGATGTTTCAAGTAGCGGTGTTACGGTGGGCTTTGTTCGTTCTTTTTATGAACCGGATGTTCGGTGGGACGTCAAAGACTGGAGCACCGCCTGGTGGCGTTTGCAAAGGTTCTGAACGTTGTCAGCACGTCTATAAGCAGTGCGACTCCGGTTTAAGGAACGTGACGGGGAACTAAGAACAAGTTTCACGTATTCCTTTGTTATATGTTTTACGTGTTCATATTGTATTTAAGTGAACTAGAGAAGGGTAGTGAGCTCAACGTGCGCTCACAGCTGCCGCACTTCGTCTCGACGCCACGAGAGGGCCCCACTAAAGCATGGGCTGTAATAGCGCGTGCTTCGCATTGCCTTTGCTGCGCTAGTAGCGTTGTCGTCGTCGTCATCGTTGTCGTCGTAGTCGATTTGGCACTGCACTTGATTCAACATAAGCGACAAAAAACGCGGGTAACACCTGAGCCAGTTCTCGCCGCGAAACCGCTGAGTCAAACCTGCTCACCGAAAGCCGTCGGAACGCTCGGATTCTCCAGCCCATGCTACGGCAGCGCCGCTGCGTACATCCGGGACCTTTCCACGCTTGCCGCTTCACAGCAATGCATGGCGCGCGTCAACACCTGATCTCACTACCCCTCCACTAGTTCACTTTATTAGTATCATACAGTTTTGATGTGCCTTAAAGTGAATACATACAGTGCTCAACGAAGCAAAACGGATCAACGAAGAGCGTGGCCTCGTGCATATATGTAGTTACTCTAGCGGTGCTATAGTAACCAACTGATGGCGTCATGTGTTCATTCTAGACTCTAAAAATCTGTTCTTGAAAGGTTCTTCGACGCCCGGTACTCTTTCAGCCTGTGAAGAACGATTTCGCCTCAAACACTATCGCCCCTGGCGCACTAGAAAGGCAAACGGGCGATGAAGAACTCTTGTAGGGGTGCTTATAAAAACTTTTAAGGCCGCAAATTATGCACAAACCAAAGAATCTCTAAAAGTTTTTTTTTTTTACAGATATTTTTTAGGGTGTAGGCGAGTTTAACAGTGTATGCTAGCTGTAGATGTTCCTCAAGCAAAGCAAATTGCGTTTGTTTTTTCAAGGCCACGCGCTCCGCTGGTCTATTTTGTTTTGTTCGTACTGTACATACATACTGTTACGAGCCCGAGAGAAAGAAAAACACTAATTGTAACGCAAAAAGTACACCAACGTTTCATTAGTTAGGTATATCTGCCATTGCTAGACTACTCGTGGAAGTTAAAGTATATGAAAGACCCATTCGAGGAGGCAGTTCATGGACGCAGTGCTAAGCACGTTTTAGCCAGAGACACCTAGTTTAAGACAGATACTAGTACAAATCTTCATTGCCCCACTCCAAGCTATCTGGGCCTGGTCAAAGAAAATCCAGCATAATCGCCTAAAACTGCCTCACCAAGTGGGAATTTGGTATTCGAACGTAAACACAATTGACAAAGATTTGTCTGGTTGGGAAAAGCTTCATAGTTAAAGGGAATGAACTCCAACCAATGCCCCTCAAAAAGTACAACCCAATGTTTCGAAACGCATTTCGTTTCTTCATCGGAGTGACTAAATAGCACGGGCATGAAGCAGCTTTCTTCTTCTTCTTCTTCCCCATCAGGATACCTTTTTTCTGCTTTTCCGGGTGTGCTCATTTGGCAGCTTTTCTTGCCATGTGACGTAGGTCGTGGACGTACAAGGTTGGCAAGGCGCCCAGACACCTGTTTATGTTCCCCGGTGTGGGTTGAATGTGCTAGGACCACTGTGGCCAGGATTCTAGGAAAAGCCTTTTCCGGATATGTGGCTCCACGTCAAGCACGCGCGTGTTCGCGAAGTCGATTCGATGGTCGAGGTCCTCGCAGTGTCGGCGACGGCGCTGCGCTCACGATCAAATTTTTTGCACGACGTTCTTATGCTGACGGAGTCGCTCTGGAAAGATCTTCGATTCGCCGATGTAGGAGGCAGAGCACTCTGCGCATGAATAACGCAGGGATGGGCAAAAAGGAGAAGAAATGCTGCATATCAGTGCTATTTAGTCACCCCTGATAAAGAAACAGAATGCGTTTCGAAACGTTGGGCTGTACTTTTTGAGGGCTTTGGTTGGAGTTCATTATTTCTAACTATATGTATTTGGTATTGTTGAAAACTGTACAAATCTAAAATTTTTGCGTTTTCGTGGCAGGCGGCCAACGACACCCTGGTCGGCATTTGGAAGGACACGTCACTCGATTCAAAGCTCAAGACGTGGCAAGAGTACATCATGCCTATCGCCAAGAAGGGCTACCAGATGGTGCTTTCTGCTCCCTGGTACCTCAACTACATCAGCTACGGGCAGGACTGGAAGAAGTACTACGAGACGGACCCAAGAGACTTCAATGGTGAGACACAAGTTGGTTGAACACAAGGCTGGCCAGTATCGCGATACAAATGTATTGCGATAGTGGGCTCATTCAATTTACCTGCACCATCCTACACCAGTGCTGAGAAGTGTAGCGCGGGGCAGCAAAGTGCAGGGTAATGTACTTCCGGTTGTGTATTTAGATAGGCTGCACTCGTAAATCGAATACAACAGTGCGTCCAGAGTGCAGCTGGTGCAGAAGATGCAGTTAAATCTAAGGAGTCAATTATTTTAGAGATACTTTCGAGTACCTCTAACTTTGCATCGAGAGAGTTTTTGGAAATGAATTGATATTTTAGTAGTGAAATGTCATTTCGATGCATTGCTTGTATCGCAATAATCTACCAGGCTTAGGTATTTAGTTACATATGCTCTCCAAAAATCTACTATTGGTTTATTACGATCAACTGAAAACCACCTTTTTGACGCAAGGGGTTCCAGAATTTGAAAGTTGAACCTTGCGTATAACCCCCTCCGCAGTAGGAAACCTGGTTGCTTAGTATATCACAATCCCAAAAATTAAAAAAATGGTGGATTGATGAATCTTCACTTGTAAGAATAATACATCTAGAACGCCCTCTACCTTTTCCGCTTTAGCAGAGCAAACGATGTAAAGGGGGCGAGTGGAGAGGAGCAAATCGTCAGTCATGAAGTGTAGAGATCTACACTTCCGGCGTGATACCTGTTCAGGCCCCGTGTGTATACGTTGTTCAACCTCCTGTCCTTTGTAAATCAGAAGCACTGAAAGGGTTTGGGACATACACATTAAACAGGTAGATTAGTCTTGAAATCGTATGATCATAGGTAACCTAGTATATACACCAAGTTTCGCGCTTTAGAGCTCTAGTAATTGCACTAATCAACTTACGAATGTTGATCAGTTTCGTCTGGCGACCAGGCAACACTGCTCAAGTTAGTCACACCCCGGTGGCGCGATCAGCACGCCTGCCCGCTTACGCATGTGAGCTCGCTAACCAACCGATATAAATATAAAAATATAAAAAAATTAAAAAAATCACTGTCTCACTTGGGCGTACACGTTGCACACCGCTTGCTTGGTTTGTTTAGATGACTCATGGTTGCCAAACTTCGTGAAACTCCTAGAGGTCAAACCAGGGGTGAGCTCACAGAAGGTACCAACGATATACCACACCGATGATTAGCCTGTAGCTCTCAAGTTCTGAGCAACGCTCCAGGCGAGAAAAATAGAATATTTGTAGGCCGCGTTTTGAACATGCGTCATCACGCTTCTCTACTGGAACTTTTTATACTCTGTTTCAGTATAACTGCCAGCGTGGCCAGGGCTACAAGAGCGAGCTCTCAGCTTTCAGTGTTCCTGCTAAGCATTTTGACAGGAACACTGAAAGTGCATTTCCTTCACTTTACATTAGAAAGTGCATTTCCTACAATTTACTTTAGAAAGTGCATTTCCTACACTTCACATTGGAAAGTGCATTTCCTACACTTTACGTAACACACACATTTCAGCCGTCATCAATCGTCTGAACAACTCAGATACAGAGAGATCATATACGCAAACCAAGCACACAGAAACACAACCATGAACGTACGCTGCCCCCATTTTGTTTTCTTGATTGTGTACGCCACACCAATCACTGGCGCCGTCGATTTCTCTTCCGCCTTTTAGAATCGCCTTTTTAAAAGCGCGCTCAATGACGACTCCGTGATGATTTATTTAATTAAAATTATGCTTTTTTCAGTAATATGATTGCTCAGAATTGATTATGAGCGGTTCAAGAGAGAAATCTCTTGTAAAAAGAAACCATTCAGGCTGTTTTGTTTGCGGCCGTCGGCACAAGCTAGTCCACTACGCTTCACAGCCCATGCTTCCGCTTTTCAGCATAGCTCCGCATTTCTGTGGAATTTGACAAGGGAATTCGTTCTCGTGAACAACTTCGATTGGCGTTCAAAGCGCTCGGGCACCCATGCACCCATAGCCTTGACTGTATTGTCACAGAAAGTAGTAATGATTATTGACCCGACTATCTTGGCAACTAGCATCCGCATTTACTGCCCGTGGAGTATTTGAGGTGAAACAGCTAGTGAAAAGGTAGTAACGGCCACGTAGAGGTAGTAACTGGTACAGTTACTATCTTCGTGCTCCGTTTGTTTTAAGAGTGTGGCACACGAAAACCAGCAGGGCTACTGACACTAAAACGCCAGCTCAGGACCAGATAAAGAAAGCAAATGTAATGTTAGAGTCGAACGTAGTGGAAACAGATGTGACGTCACAGTCGAACTCTACTCAGGTAACCACGGGAGGCAAATAAATCATGAAGAAAAGCGCTCTGGGGGATAGGACAAATGTCACATTGAGTTACACAATCTTCAACGATCATCTACTAGCCCAACAGTACCACGTTGCTGGTCCGCATATAATGGCGTGGGGTGCTTTGGCGTCTTTAATCGCTTTGTAGGGGAATTAATCGCCCTATTGAATTAGCGCGTAGTCATTATTGTCTCGAACATATCTGTTAGCACAGTAGTCCAACAGTCTGCCTCGTCGTTGACCCATCCAGGCACCGACGAAGAAAAGGACCTGGTGGTGGGAGGCGAAGCCTGCATGTGGGGAGAGTACGTGGACGGCACCAACCTCATCTCCAGGCTCTGGTAAGCACCGGAAGTACAGCATCACCGCGCTGCGTTTGGAGTACGCCGTGGTCTGGGGCACAGTGCCTAGAAGGAGTCTTTGACTGCGTTTAGTTTCACATCAAGGAGGTGATAGTGGGCAGAAGATGACGCCCATATTCTCCACATAAAGAGCGACGTGTAACGGAGGTAGGGTTGGTCACAACGTGTCCCCTCAGTCTCTAGGGGGCCATTGGGAAACTAAGTTAATGGGTGCCGTCACGTAAATACGGGGCAAACAACCGCGCTGTCATCACATTGCCGTGGAAACGCCGTTATTTGCTTTATATCTACATGACAGCGTCAACTGAATCGGTGTCGAACAAGTGAGACTCGGTGCCCAACACTTGCCTGGCCAGCAGCAAGTCGGCGCGTGGAGGGACGCTCTCGACAACGCACGCTTGAAATGTCGTCTAGAGCGAGTCTTCGTAGGGCGGCTTTCAAAGGGAGCACATCAGGCGCCGTAAGATATATGAACGCAGGGTAGACGATGTGCTAGATTCGATCACATCGGAAATCAAGTCAAACGACTCTCTTTATTAAGATAAAGGTTTGGGGATCCACATCTCAAACTAACCGAGGATATCTACGGGCCGGGCGCCCAGTTGTAAGGGTCCAATGACAGGTTTAGTCAATAGAGGACCTTCGACGCTCGACCCCAAATCCCAGTTACACGACACCCTCGATTGGGATTTGACCCCGATAACAACTGAGGATTCCAAGCTCGACACTTTGTCTCGACACCTCGTAATGCCTCGCGCCGGGGCAGCCAAGGATTGCCCGTGAACTCAATGAAGCCCGCGATAAGTCCCCACATTTTGTGTCTAGCAAACAAAAAACTTTTCGCCGGTTCTGATTGGGTGTCCTCAAGATCTCGCAGAATTGTTACTGACAGGACGTGGCTTGTTTCTTCGTCATCTCCGGGATAATAATAAGATGCTCGGGACTGGCCTTCCTTAAACTCTCCGTGACTACAATTGGTGTGCGGCCTCCTTGATGCGCATGTTCAAGAACGGTCGGCATTCGGTGGATTTTGAAAGCGCATCAAGTAAGCCCCACAGAGAGAATCATTCGATGATTGTTCTCTCTCGCAGGCCTCGTGCTTCGGCGGTTGCCGAGCGACTCTGGAGCAGTGCTGAGTTCAACGACACCGACGACGCCAGCTTCAGGCTGGACCAGCAACGCTGTCGAATGCTCAGGTGAGTCAGTGTGTACGTCACACGCAGCTACCAACACGCACAAAGGTGTCAGCGTTTGCCGCATCGTGCCTGCGCATGCGCCGTGCCGACAGTAGCGCCACCGCAGTCATCAGAGATACATGGCCTGCACGTGACGTCATTGCACCCTGCTTCTGCTCATTCCTATTAGTTCGTGCCAAAGAAGAAAAGCACTGCGGCGCAAAATGCACGGTGCAGAAGGTACGCGGTAACAGTGAGGCCACCACAATGGCCGCCGTTGTGACGTCAGTGCGAGCCATGTATGCGCAACTCCAACGGCGTTGCGCATACCGCAGGCGCCACGATACTTTTTTCTTGTAAAGGGCTTTACTTTGCAGTTGCTCGAGGCGACGCAGATTGAGTGAAGGCTTCGGACTTAAAAGGCAGCGACCGAAAAATAGGCGTTAGGGAAGGGGAAATCACTAAGCACAGGTTATCGGATTGGTGTCTAAGTCGAGGGACGAATAAAGTTTCGTTATTATTTTTCTTTCGATCTTTAGCGTACCGGGCTTCAGAAGGTAGTGAAGAAGCAGAAGGTAGTGAAGAGTCGCCACCGTGACACAGCCTGTAGTTTTGCGAAATATACTCTTAAAATGCTTGACCTCGTTATTCTTCTTTTTGTATCGAAGACCGTGCAGTTAACCGTTGAAATTGAAAGCTTTGGCTAGGTGGCGAGATCCACCGTCTGATTAAAAGGGTTCAGTCGTATATATCCATCCACAAGTCGATAAGTGGTAGCTGTCAGCCAGCTTATCTCCTTCGCGTCTTTTTCGTAGGGTGTCTTCGCCTCCTCTGCAGTTGCGAACACGGACTGGTCAGGAACAATCACTGCGATTCCCCACGTTTATGGAATTATTCTAGATTTAACGGAGTTGCTAAATATTGCGCACAGTATAGGCGTGAATGGTAAAACCGAAGAATTGCCGAGGGTATTTCGTCGTAACTGAGTAGGTCACCGAACCACGCCAAGTGTGCAGCTTTGTGGTGCGGATACCTGTATTCTGTCCTTGTAGACAGACCTAAAGTGAGTAATGAACAAATGAGGCACGCTCTTCGCATCGCTTACCTGGTAATCCAGAACTATTTCGGACCTAGATTTAGGGGCGAAGCTCCTTAGGGGCTAGCCATGTCCGTCCGTCCGTCCGTCCGTCGTCCGTCCGTCCGTCCGTCCATCTGTCTGGCGTCCAGAGCTCGTGCTCCTGCTCGTGAGCTCACGTGCTCACGAGCACGTGCTCACGTGCTCACCTGCTCGTGTACGGCAGAAAAAAATGAAAAAAGATAGAAAAAAATGAAAGAATAAAGATGAAAAAAATATGTTTGCGCAGTCGACACGATTCGAACCTGTGCGGGGAGACCCCAATGGATTTCCAGTCCATCGCCTTAACCACTCGGCCACGACTGCAGGACGAGTAGGGGGCTCTGAGATGTGGTAGTAACTCAAGAGCTGGGGATGTCATGGATGAAACGTTGCATGTAACCGCTCAACGTCTATGCAGGAGAGGGCGCTGCGGTCAAATGCGTATATAATCGCGTTAAACTTTGCATGCATTGGCTCAACGTATATAGACGAGAGGGCGCTGCGGTCAAATGCTCAAATGCGTATATAACCACGTTCCGTACCACACATTCTCTTTCTGACATGGATGAAAACGAACGAAAGGCTCGGCGTGCTGCGGCTCAGCATCTACGCAGACAAGCACCACCAGAGCTTCGCCCCTATCAACATCATTCATCACGTGGAGATGCGGTCAATTTTTTTCTTTTTAGCGCCCGACAGCGTGCCTCGAGAAATTATACGGATTTTTGACGCGATTCGATTCACCGAACCGCGGTACGCTTAGCGATCCCGGTTGGATTAATATTGGTTTACATCGCTTTCTGTAGCTCTTGAATCCTTCCTCACACTGTTTGATGCTTTCTGAGCAAGAAGTCCTTTCTCTTCTAAGTAGCGGTTCTAGTTCACAGCAAAAGCAGTTAGAAAAGCTAGGTTTCTTAGCTTCCCGAATATTATCTTGTATAGCTGATGATTTTGTCGCCTACATCGGGAGATTCCAGAACCATAGCCATCAGAACAGACGGTCAATAGACACAAGAGACGGTGGTATATTCGGATGTTCCCTATAGAGCTCTTCATTCTCAGTCGCATGGGTTCTGCCATCTTGGAATCACGTGACGCGGCCGCCGTTACGTTGCTTCAACTCGTCGCTGAGCTCTCCTCTCCGAGCCTTGGCGGATGCCTCGCCGCGGTTTCTTGCCTTACCTTGTGAAGTGTAGTCGGATACTTATATTTCCTACCTAATTCCATTACATCATGATATGCACAAGTTCTGCAATGGAGTTTTATCGCGATTTGACTATATTCACCGTCGGCGTACAGAATGCGTGGGAGGGTGAGGCACAGGAATCAGCGTTGGCACTGAGCACATTGAATATAAAGATGACTAAGCCAGTACGAGGGATCGAAGGTCAGTGACTTGTAAAAAGTCAAGTTTGTTTACTAATAGCGGCAACACATTCGCAATTAGAAGCGCATATAGTTATGATCGCGCATTTAGGATCGAAAGGTGACGTGAATATTCAGTGTGAGGAGGCTACGTGTGATTCCTGAAAGCATCGTCCTTTGTATTTATAATAGATGAAAAACAGTTCCTGTTGATGGTGTGAGGGAACTCGTGGAGGAGATAGGCAACGAATGTTTAACTTGTATTTTATATGATGCTAGAAATAATGGGACTTCAACATCCGGCGATTTCTTTGTTCATAATATTAGACCGACAAGTGTTTCGTTTTTTCTGGTGTCCCAAGTCACCAGGCTCGATCTAAAATGAACCCTAAAAATCGACGCCTGCACGCAGTAATCTAAACTTTTCGTCAAAGGTGTATTTACAGGTCGGTCTTTTCTTGTAAAATTAAAAAGCGTAGCTTCTTTTTTGTAAAAAAATAGGGCCATAAAACTCTCCAGGGTCACCGGCGGCCTGTGACGCAGACGACGAAGTCGACTGGCGGGGCGCGTTTTGCGCTCGCATTAATAGATGACGCATCCTCCTTATCGAAACTGCTGGCAACCACCGTGGTTTATTAAAATGAACATAATATTTTTTTGTAAAGTACCTTTGAAAAGAAAAACTTAAAGTAAAAAAAAAATTAACGCGTGTGCATAACGGCGGCGCTTTTCCTGCCAACGAATTCCGTCTGCGTGTCGTCTGCCTACACTCTAAAAAAAGGGTGTACTCTTACACCCTTTTGTCCAATATAATACACCCCAAAACTTCATTTCGACGTACAGAGCCTTATAGTCGAACAGACGGCCTCAAATTTTACGAGGGGCTTGAAAACGGTGCGATATAACTTTTTAAATAGCTAAAGTACGTATCAAAGACCACACAAAGAAAACACTGAGTTTTTGCAGTAAGGCCAAGAAAATCCGATTACTTTTTTTTTGTACTCAGTAACACGTACATTAGCTATTTTAATAAGTTGTACCACACGGCTATCAAGCCCCTCGTAAAAGTTGGAGCCGTCTGTTCGACTATAGGGCTCTGTACGTCGAATTGAAGTTTTGGGGTGTATTATATGGGACAAAGAGTGTAATGATACACCCTTTTACACCTATTTTTTCTTTTTTAGAGTGTTCTTTCGCTGGTCGGCGTATACCCAGACATGTACGTAACGCGTTATAAGTAACGAGTTACTTGTACCTAGTTACTATTTTCGGTAACGAGTAACGTATTTAGTTACTTTTTTTAGAAAAGGAACGAGTAGCGGTATTTAGTTACTTTTAAGGCCAAATAACGAATAACGGTATCTCGTTACTTTTGAGGAGCAACGTGTATAACACCGCTTAAACGGCCTTGTTTTTAAAGGCAGATAGACAACCCGAAAAACAAATAAATAGTATGACAGTACAGCAACGTATATCGCTGAACACGTCAGTCGAACAGTTCGACTGACGTGTCCAGCGATAAACGTTGCTGTACTGAACTCTACAGCTGGGAATGTCCTTCACCCAGCGACCGCAATCAGGTTCGCTGGTTGAACTTTCTAGAACCGGGTACTTATCGAATGTAAACCCGGAGGTTGCAAACACGGGAAGGCACATAACCCATTACCCGCTGTCCTTAGTGAAGGCGCAGTTCCGGAAGATTCACCAGCTCTTCCTGAAGCACAACACTGCCGTTCCTTCGAACGCGTCGGTAGAACGACGTTTCAGCGTCACCGGAGATGTATTTTCAAGGAAGCGGGGAAACATAACTGATGAAAACTTCGACAGGCAGCTGCTGCTTAAGGGCAATGACTACTAAAAAGGAAACAATAAACCATGAAACAAAAACAGTTGTGTGTTTGGTCGTCAAAGTAACGTGAAAAGGAACTCGTTACTTTTGAGGTAACTCACGCGTTCTTTTGAGAATCGGTAACGAGTAACGTATTTAGTTACTTTTTGAGCGAGTAACGAGTAACGGTACTTAGTTACTTTTTTGGGGTAACGTGCACATGTCTGGCTATACCTTCGGACGCTGCTCCCAACGCCATCTATCAATAGGCCAGCCAAACGCGCCCCACAACTCGACTCGATCGTCTGCGTCACTGTCCTCCGTTGACCAGGCAAGTTTCTTAGCCATATTTTTTTACAAAAAAAGAGCTGCGCCTTGTCATTTTACAAAAAAAAAAAAGAAAAACGACCTGTGAAATACATCTTTGACGAAAAGTTTAGATTACATCGTGCACGCGCCGATTTTTACGGTCCGTTTTAGATCAAGCCTGGTGACTTGGGACACCCTATACATATTCGGTTGGTCGGTTTACTTACACATTTTAGGATGCCGTGGTCGTTCCCATTTTGACAGTATTTCGGGTGATTTATTAGAAATAGTACCGTGCTCGGTCCCATTTTGAGTCTTTATATAACCAGTTCAATATCCACTTAATTTATTTTAACCCAAAGGTTACCTCGTAAGATACTCTCACATACAGCTTAAGAGTGCCGAGTTTGAGAATAGCGTACTCGAAATCTTTGGCTGCGCAAAAAAGTCTTGTCTCCATGCGCCGATCCAAAACGCGTTTGGGCTCGTCGCATCCGCAGTTGTGACGACGCTTCGTGTGCGTGTGTGCGCGTGTGTGCGGTGTGTGTGTGTTTGTTCGTGTGTGTGTGTGTGCGTGTGTGTACGTGCGCGTGTCTATGCGCGCGCAAGGATTTTGCAGACGCTGTTTTAACACTCGCCAGTTCCGGGGCCCGCAATATTTGGGGCGGGAAAAAATCCGTCCGATTAAAAGTCACCCGAGTCCAGCGTTGTCGATGGCGAATAGAACTTTACTCTGGCGGCGACCAAAATTTACAGAGCGTATCTGTTCAAAGAAGCAAACAATCTGTTTCCACGGGTCCACGGAATAGCGCCTAGCGTTAGACTGCAGTCAAACTTTTCGAGGTACTTCTGCGTCTTTTAATTTTATTTGACCAATTTTACGGAAGACTTAATTTGACGGGCGTATCATTGATAGGATCATATCTTGAGTACGCCGCAAGAAAATGCTCATATAAATTTTTTTTATTTTCTTGAACAATATTATCAAGTGCTGTTAATGAGTACTTTAGCAGGGTTGATAATTAAAGACGTTTTCTTCTCGGCCTAGGTCGGACTATCGATATATTTATAGAGTACCCAATATTGTTTTTCCAATAAAACAGTCCGAGACAATATTATTTCTTTTTATAAATACTCCGCGTCATTATACGAACTTTAGTCTGCGAAGTTCACTAAAAGTTGGGTGTTCACGAAAAGCAAAGAGTGAGTAGTAAACTCGCGAGTTCATCTGTTCTTCCAGATTCAACACATTACTAATCAAGCTGTCCATCTTCTTCACATTATTGTATTGGGCTCCTCATTTGTTTATTGTTCTGGAAACTAGCGTCATCAAGTACGGCCTTGGACGCACTCGATGGCCTGTGCATCAATTTAGTCGTTTCGCCGCCGACTATAGTCAAACACATTACGTACCATAATAGTTGCACTCTAAAAAACTTGACTTTCGACGGAAAATTGCCATTCTATCAATATTCAGCGTTTCTCATTATTACCTTTTCCACTGGCGTGGGAGTTTCTTCGGATGCATAAAGGTCTTCTCGGAGAGTGCCTCTGATTTATTTATTTATTTATTTATTTATTTATTTATTTATTTATTTATTTATATGATTGATAGATTACTTGATTAAATAATCGTTTGATTGATTACTTGATTGACTGATTTGTATACTAATGGGTTGAATAAATTGTTGACTTATTTGTGTGTTGATTGTCTGGTTTATTTGGTTAATTGGTTGCTTGATTGATTGGCCTATTGGTTGATTTATTTGTTGGTATATTAGTTGATCGACATATTAGCTTAGTCGGACTAATATATTGCTTTAATGTTTGATATTGAGTTATCGGTTGGTTGAACTTTGGGTTTATTGATTGATTTATGGGTTTGTTGGATTGAATGACTGAGTCATTGATTTAATGGTTGTTTGATTTATAATTTTGTGTACTGGTTTGTTCGGTGATTGCTCGATTGAATGATTGATTGACTGACTGGCCTATTGACTGACTGATTTATTGGTACATTATTTGATTGATTCATTGTTTTTTGGTAAATGATTTACTGGCTAAGCGATTTATTTATTAATTTATTCGTTTACTTGTTTAATTATTTATGTATTCATTGGTTGACTGGCCTATGGGTTTATTGGTTGACTGATATATTGTTTTATTGGTCGAATTATTTAGTATTTTATTAGTTTATTGATATATTGGGTTATGGAATTCTTTATCTGCTGCTTTATTGGTTTATCGGTTTTTCGTTTAATTTTTATCGGATTACTGGTAATTAACTTATTGGTTTACTGGTTGACTTAGTTTTTTATGGGTTTATTGAATTATTGTTTTATTTTTATTTCTTCATGGGTTTATTTGTATAATGTTTTGTTCAGTTTGTTCGTTCCTTTGTTTGTTTATTTATCTATACGTTTATTTATTTATATATTTATTAAATTCATTTTGGAATCAGGATTCAGCCTACGTAAGGATTTTTCGTACCGAGACAGGGAAGCTAAGGTTTAAGGTGGGGCTAAAGGTTTAAGAAAACAAAAGAGCGATATAATCACGATGATGATGAGTCTTCGTTGGCGGCAAGTCGAGCTACTCCTGGGCGCTTTGCCTCATCTCTGTTGCAGGCGTGGCATCCCGACGCAGCCCATCCTGAACGGGTTCTGCGGAGACTACGACTGGGACCTCGGCGAAAAAATACCACGTGGAATGACGTGGCCTTGCTTGCAGTCTGGAGCGGAGCGCTGATCTCGGCTCATGAGAATGCCTTCGCACACGTTTGGTGGCTGGCTTTCTAAAATTGTCCCGGTGCACTTATATCCACTGGCCGTCCCTGTTGTTTACTTACAAAATAACAAGGTTGGGCTATCTGTCTTTTGTGAGCCATCCTGTTGCTTCAGACGTCCCTCTCTGTCTCATGTGGACCCTGCGGTGAAATACCGCGGAAGCTGTCTTTTCAATGCGCTCCATGTCTCGATGTACTGCTATACGGGACGAGAAACTTATACGCGTGTGTGGGAGTGTGACATATATCGATACACCACTCATACTAGGCTTTTACGGTCATGTCCCAGGAATGACAGGAAAGGCAGCCTTGAAAATATACTTCTAGGCTGTCGATATATATTCGTTTGCGTAATATCGTTTAACTAGATTTGTCATACATGTATCAATAAATACTCATCATAGCACCGCAAGCAAAAATAAATAAAAAGGTCACAATACTCATGCAAAGTTTCACATTTATTTTCGTCACCTTGGCTACAAGACAAGTGCCGGCCACGAGTGAAGCAGAAGCGCGGATGAACTGAGAGACACACCTTGCTTTCGGAAGATGCGCAGAAAGTACTGCACTCCAGTGTCACAAACGGTAAAAACGTAGGACGGTGGAAACGTAGGACGGTAAAACATCGCAACCCCAGTTTTCTACAAAAAAAACGCTAAATTCTGGGCAATGCGACGAACGACTAAGGCTGTGCAGGTATGTGTTCTGCGTTCCCCTACTCTGTTACCCAATTGGTCCCATAAAAAGACATATGAAATTCTCTCATTGCCGGGGCTCTTAGCGACTCCCCTGGGACTGAAGTCACGGTGCAGGCTAAGCATGGGGTTGCCGAGTACAGCTCGTAGCTTTGGCTTTCGGCCCCCAGTCGAAAAAAAGGCTGAACAAAGTTTGGGGCTTGCGTCATCTCAGGATGCGGAAAGCAAAGAAAGCCGACACTGCAAAGAACTCATCCTTCCACCTCTGCCCCCGATATGTTATTACTAAGGTTCCATGTTTCGGGGTTTATCCTCATTCAAAGTTGTGGGTGTTTTTTTCAGGTTTTATTTGTTCCCTGAGGTTCGGTGTTTTTTAATGTCAGTCTTGAATGTCGGACAAAGATCAATGCGTATGTGGGGCTTATATAGAAAAGAACACGAGCGTTGATTTCACAACCTTCTGGGTACATCCCGAATACTTGGAAAACGTTCCGGTAAGAGAAGCAAAACGATACAATGGTCGTTGTTCCCTTAGAAAAAAGCAGCCACACGGACAGTTCAGTATTTAGCGAAATAACGTACGGAATCCTATTGATTACTTTATCTCGGAGGGAAGATGTCAATGACAAAAGTCCAGTTTCAAATTTATGCAGTCATGTATCCACCACACACTTTTCACCGTAGAGTCACCAGGTTATATATTGTCACGAATGACAACTGATGAGGCGACGAATGTTGTTGTTTGGGGGTTTTATGGCGCAACAGCTACGGAGGCCATACTGCACCAAACAAAATTAAAAAAGAAAAGCTGTTATTGTTAATGTGCAACAAAATAATAATTAGCTATGCAGGACTAGATCTGATTAATAAAGCATGTGCCAGTAATAAAAGGCAACACACGGTCAAATGGGATGAGGGGATATTCCCCCAGTAATAGAGCAGGATGGAATGGGATTTGCAAGTGAAACAATTCAGGAAAGTGAGTACGACGTTCGTTGTCCAAAGCTGGGCAGAGCCACAAGATATGCATGATGGTAAGCGTATCCCCACAATGTTCACACACCGGTGGGTCCTCCCCACTAAGAAGATATTTGTGCGAAATGTAAGAATGACCGATTTGAGGACGACACAACAATACTTCATGGAATCGGTTCCTGTGAGAAGAGTTCTCCCAGAGCTGAAGGACCGGCTTTGTAATATAAAGTTTATTGTTGCACTCCATGTTCCATTCAGACTGCCATAAACGAACAAGGGATGACTTTGTTAGCGGTTTATAGTGGAGGTGTGGCAAACAGGCGTGAGATGGGGAAAGATTACCTGAGGACGTAGCCAGCCTGTCTGCTTCCTCATTACCTTTTATTCCCATACGACTGGGCACCCAACAAAATTTTATATCAAGACCTCTATGTACAGCTTTATTAAGCTTATTCTGAGGTTGCCGCACCAGCATATTCTTAGTAATTCTCAAATAGCATATTGCAATAACAGCACTCTGAGAGTCTACAAATAGGACAGCCTGCTTTATTTTAGCCGGAGAATATAATCTGTGGCCATAGATATTGCATAAACTTCGGCTGTAAAAATGCTGGAGTAGGTGTTTAGGCGTTTCATTTTAACAAAGCAATCAGAATGCACGGCGCTGCCAACAAATGACAACGTCTTGGCACAATCGGTGTCAAAATCTGTGTAGCCTTCATACTTCCTCTCAAGCTCACAAAATTCCTGCTGGATGATAAGGGCAGAGACGCTATGTTTATTAAACCTTGTGACAGCCCAGTCACAAGCGAATGGCACTATGTCCCAGGGGGCAACACAGTCTACAGGCTGTCACAAAAGAAAATTTACACGGTCTTTTGTACCGCAAAAATAAACTAGGCATCGCCGAACGCTCATTCTCCGCCCAAAGGTAGTGCTAGAGGTCACAACCAGATACCAAAGTCTCAGCCCGATCCAATAACTTAATCTAAAGTTATAAGTGATTTTCTGAAAATTTCAATGGGAAAATGGCGGCCGACGGAGATTTCAAGCACATGGGGCTCTATGGCACCAGAAACCGAAAACGGGCAAAAATGGGCTCCATTTTCCCATTGAAATTTTCAGAAAATCACATAACTTTTGATTAAGTTATCGGATTGGGCTGAAACTTTTTCATCTGGTTGTGACCTCTAGCTCTACCTTTGGGCGGAGAATGAGCGTTCGGCGATGCCTAGTATATTTTTGTGGTGAAAAAGACCGTGAAAGTTTTCTTTTGTGACATCCTGTACATTCTGCATAAGATTAACTTCGTCCAAACAAAGATCAAGTGAGGAACAAAATTTCTGTACTCGGAAACTCAAGGGTCTTACGATGCTTCGCTTATTCTCAAAGAGGCGGCAAAATCTTGATTTTTGCAGGGAGCGGTAGGTCGGATGATTACGGTTAGCAAGTATCTTGTAGTAATATGTTAAGCTTAGATGTCGGCGTCTTTTCTCGAGTGACATCTCATTTGATTCAGCATACAGGCTGAGGACAGGAGACGTCCGAAAAGTACCTGTTACGAGTCGCAGTCCAAGGTGATGGACTGGATCCAACGTCTTGAGGGTGGACGGTCGCGCACAACCGTAGGCCCGTAGCTCTCAAGTTTTGAGCAGCGCCCCAGGCGAGCAAACTAGAATATTTCGCTCGCGTTCCGAAGATGCGTCAATATGCTTCCCTAGTGCAGTTTTCTATAGACCCGTTGCTCTCGGGCAGGGGGCGCGAGCGCGTCCGCAAGACGCAACCATGTTATGCTGGCAGCACCATCCAGGCGGCGCGGTAACGTTCGATTTTGCACATGCCACGTTCGAATGCAAGCATCTCTCAGCATCTGTACACGCGCAATGACAAAACGTCTAAAAAAATGAAGAAAGAATAGAACAAAAATGATTCTGCAGTTCGCGGCCTCAGTGTCTCATTAAACATTCCTTTCAGCTTTTCTTATTCGTATTGCTTTCTTTCATACCTTCATTGAGCCCGTATGTTTGACTTTACGTGATAGCGAAGCCGGAATTACCTGGAAAAGCGTGTTCCCCTGAACGATGCTCGCACTGCACGAGCGCGCGTGCTTAGGGACACTGCAAGCTCGGAGCTCGCTCTGCTAGCCTACTGCTGGCACTTAGGATGAATGGACGTATAGACCTTTGTCGCAAGGACGCCGCCATCTTGATGACTTGTCGATCAACGTCTAGTATGGGCGTAAAACATTGCTATGCTGTCGCCACGCCAAGTAGAGCGCATATAGAGACTACTAAACGTAACCGTCGCGACCGTTTAGCTGGCCATCACGCTCATTCTTTCGTTGCTATCTGCAGCGTACGAACGTCTTGATAGTTGTACGCTGTCGATACCGGATACGCCTACTTGGCTATCGGGTGCGACTTAGGTAAGTGGAACAGAGTATAAAGAAACTGCAGTGGGGAAGCGTGATGACGCACGTTCGAAACGCGAGCCAAATATTATATTTTGCTCGCCTGGAGCGCTCCTCAAAGCTTGAGAGCTACGGGCCTATACTCCGTTCAATTCTACGTGCCAGCGTAGCAGAGGCTACAAGAGCGAGCTGCGAGCTTTCAGCGTTCCTGCCAAGCACGCGCGTTCGGGCAGTGTGAGCATCGTTCAAGAGGACGTGCTTTTGCGAGTAGCTTCGGCTTCGCTATCACGTAAAGTGAAACATACGTGCTCGCGGAAGCTATGAAAGAAAGCAAAGATGAAAGGAATGTTTAATGGGACGCTGCGGCCGCGAGCTGCATAATTTTTTTTTAGACGTTTTGTTTTTGCGCATTTACAGATACTGTCAGATGCTTGTATTCGAACGTGGCGCGTGCAAACTCGAACGTTACAGCGCCGCATGGAAGGTGCAGCCTGCATAACATGGTTGCGTCTTGCTGACGCGCTCGCGCCCCCTGGCCCAGAGCAACGGGTCGATAGTCGAGACGGGATTGAACAAGAGCATTGTACAGATGTAGAAGGCATTTTCTGTCTGATCCCCAGGCTTTATGGGCTAAGACTTTTAGAATATTTGCGGTTATGAGACTTTTTTTTTTTTTAGTGATTTTAGGTGCGAAATAAAATTGAGCTTTTAGATGTGGAGCATCTCTTGCTCGGGCCTATGTCCCGCGGCCTTGGCGTCGGCGTCGTAGTCCGCACTCGCACTACGCACGCGTAACTCTCCTCCTTCCCTCTCTCCAACAGCTGCGCGTTACTCTCCGCTCGCTCTCTCTACCAGCTGCGTGCACTGCGCGTGCGTCCGCTTCTCCTCACACCGCGCGCGCACGCGCAACTCTCCTCTAGTCTCCTCTCCTTCAAGTGTGAAAAAATAAACGGCGAGCGTTCCAAGTTTCTCTGCCGCGAGCCGCGACGAAGGCTAGCGTAGGGGTACACGCTAGGGCAGTCGGTGGCGCCATCTCTCGACGTCAGCACGCAACTGACTCTTTCCTCGGAAACAACACGATGCTCCGCATCACCCCATGGTTCCCCTCGGGAAGATGGTGTAATTTTTTGTTTTTGTCAAAGGCGACACCTAAAAACTTGTGCTCGTTCCTGATAGGGATGCAGGTTCTTTGCAGTTTCAGGGATGGATCTGGTGACAGACCACGGCGTAAAGAAAATGAGACGCAACCGCTTTTCTCGGGCGAAAACTTAAAACCATTTTCATCCGCCCACTTGGCAAGCTTATTTATGGCAAGCTGTATCTGGCGCTCACAGCTCGAAAGATTGCATGACGATGCTGAGATCTGGATATCGTCAACTTAAAGCGAGTATGTAATGGATGGTGGCAAAACCTGAGCGAGAGAATTCATTTTGATTATAAAAAGTGTAACGCGCAGAATACCTCCCTGGGGAACGCTGTTTTCCTGAACGAATGGATCCGACAATATGGTCCCTAGTCGAACCTGAAACGTCCTGTCTGTTAAGAAATCTTTTATGCACTGCAGCATACGACCACGAATTCCATAGCCATAAAGGTCTTGGAGGATGCCATATCTCCATGCTGTATAGTAGGCTTTTTCCAAATGAAAAAAGACTGATACACAATTCTGCCTATTCACAAATGCTTCACGTATGACCGTTTCTAAGCACACCAAATGATCCAAGGTCGATCGTCCTCGGCGGAAGCCGCACTGGTTGTTATCCAAAATGTTTTTATTTTTCTAGAACATACACCAGCCGCCTGTTTATGTCTTTCATGAGTTTTCCCAGGGCAGCTGGTTAAAGCGATCGGACGGAAACTAGAGGGAAGAGATTGATCCATACCCTGCTTCAGGAGAGGGATAATGTGTGCCCGTTTCCAAGCCGCTGGAAAACAAGCCCTTTTCCCCGAGGAAATAAAGAAATTAGGAGGAGACTAAAGAGGTTCTATAGAGAGACTACGCAGCATTTCGTTACGCAGTCCATCAAGTCCAGGAGCAGAGTGGTTCTTTTTTTTTTTTTCTCAAGGGCACTTTTTAGCTTATACTATGTGAAAGGCTGATTATAAGATGCAGCGTTTTGATCCCGTCGTAACTATATTATGTTGCTCTGCACGACGTTTAAACAACTTGAAGGAATCAGAATAGCTAGAGGAGCTGGACACAGAATAAAAGTACTCCCCAAGGACGTTAGCCGTATCTTTCAATGACGCAGATGGAGGGTTCAAAACAGGAATCGTGAAACCCCTATAGTCTCCTTTGATTTTCTTGAATCTATCCCAGACCTCCTTAGCAGTTACGAAGCTGCTCAGAGATGACACATCTTTCATCCAGGTTTTCCGCTTCGATTGCTTACGGGTCCACCGGGCTTTGGCTTTTCGTTCTTTAAACTCTACCAGGTTTCTTGAGGTGGGATACCGCCCGAACTTGCCCCATGCCTTATTTTGCTTTGTGCGCGTAATGGCGCACTCCTTATTCCACCAAGGTTTGCACTTGCGCGGCAGAGTACCGGTAGTTTGGGGAATCGACTGCTGAGCGGCGTTTATTATCTGCTCTGTCACATACAATGTGGCCTCATCCCCTTTACGTTGATAATTAAGATATATGTTGGTGAATTTTAGATTAGATATATGTTATCTTATCAAGACGTACATATTGCAAACGCCAAAAGCATCGCTTTTTCCTCCGACAACCAAATCTCGTAAGAACTACTTCGCGCTGCGTATGAATACTGCGCAAAACTTCCTGTTTTCTTGAGGTGAAAACGGGTATAGTGTGCAAGAAAGTCGTCCTCAGAGAGGACTCCACAGATGGTGTTAAGTGTGCGATGATGGCTCACCGACACTTTTACTTCAAGGATGGCGTCAGCTAGAGAAGTGCTTCACTTTGCTTTTTGTTATTTACTTCCACTAGGAGGTCTCCTGAGTGCCATTTTTAGCCCTGTAGGAAAACCCTACAAGTTGTTCAAGTACTTTGGCTACAACAAATGGCGATAGCTTTGACACGGGTTTCTGTTCATCGAGAGAATGAACAACGAAAAACTTCTTTAAAGGGACAATGAAGGCAATTTAGGACATCTCTTTTGGCGATTGAACTGGGTTCCAGGCACGTCTCAGGCCACGTTGCCCAAATTTCAGCCGAAACCGGCGCTTGTGTGCCGCGCAAATCAATAAAACAGTCGTGGTAATAATTGCACCGGGATCGACTGGGGCGACGCCCCGAGAGTTGCGGGAGAAGCCAGGAGAAGCGGAGCTCGCGTGACCGATGCGGGGCCAAGAAGCGCGATGTCACAAGCGGCGCGTCAGCGATTGGTCGCTGACGCGCCGCTTGTGACGGCCAGAACGGCCAGATCGCTGCCGCTTTCCCCTCGGCATCTCCCCGCGTCCGTCCTTCGGCATGCGGGCCGCTCGTTGCCGGCTGTGCGGTCTCCGTCGGGTGATAGCAGAGGCCGCCACGCACGTACTCCCGTTCCGTTGGTGTTCGGTTACTGAACGGAAGCTCGAACTCGCTCGCGAGAGCGGCATTGCCGTCCATGTTGACAAATTCGGCGAAACGACCGCGCCACCGCGCTGCTCATAACCCACCGCGGTAACCAGTCTCGACGCCCTAAATGCTAGCGGGTACCGACAATTCACATGTGACGTCACTCCGTACGTCACCTCCGTTTTCGGAGGCCCAAAAACGAGAAACGCAGATAGTTGAGTTTCGGTTTCTTCAGTTCTTTCGTAGGTATAGAAATATGCGTCACAAATGTCTATAAAAATTTAGGCAGTATGCCAGGTTCCCAAAAAGCCTAAAAACACAATTTAAAAAAATTAAATTAAATCGCCTTCATTGTCCCTTTAAGGTTTCTATCTCGGGTTCTTTTTCAACAGTCTTGTGTTCAGAACAGCGCCTTTAAACAGCGTGCCCCGAACGGGGTTTGAAAAGGAGGGCGCCATAGGAGGGCAAAGAGTCTTCGAAATCCGCGGTGCACCGCACACCACCGAGCCCAACAAGGGGTTAGGTAACGCACCATAACAAGAAGGCCTTGGCTGGAGTCATTACTCTAACAGTGCTGCCGGGAAAATATACCCAAGTATGGGTCAAGACAGAGGTCCATTGCCACCCAAGGTTAGCCCTCGCCGCCAAAGAGGGGTGAGAAAGGAGTAAGAGAAATGAGAGAGAAGTGAAAGTGGAAGTGAAAAATCGGAGGGGATGGTATAGAAGAAAAGGCAACTAGACTGAATCATTTTGGCCGGGCCTTACCAGGACTCCCGTCTACGAGAAGCGGGGGCCAAAGTGGTGTATTGCCTCACCCCGAAGGGTCCAAACCTACCCCGGGCTCGACTCAACCACCAGGATGCCCTTTTCCCCGGACACGGGAAAGCCACAGCCAGACGTGGGCGGGCGAACCCGCATGGCTCGGGGTCCGTGGTGACGCCACTCACCAAACACCTGCTTTCACAGGTGCCCCCTGCGGGGTATGAGGCGACGAACACTGAAGAAAACTAAACGTTTGATGGGGCGAACTCCTGGTCAAAGCAAAATAGAAGAAGGCTAGCGTCGCAGGCGTCGAAACAGCAGGATCGAACGCTGGGGCGAGACTGACTCCGGCTCGCCACGCGGAGCCCCCTATGTACACAGGTGGGCTCCTGGAAAAGTCGGCGTCGAAGGTTCGGCACACAGAAAATTCTAACCTCAAGTAAGCAACAGGGATTTCAAATTTAGCAGAACGCCACATTTACAGAAAAGACAGAAAAGTGTATCCGCGGCCGAGCATCGAGCCTCGGCTCTTTGCGTGGGAGCCCAGCACGATAGCCATTCGTCCACGGGCACTTTTTTTTTCTTTGTTGTGCACAAAACACTATATCGGGACTAAAAGATACACCATGTGCCCCTGCTTTGGGCCGTGGCCCGTTGGTCAGGTCAGGTCAGGTCAGACAACGTTTATTGAGAACCAAAATTCAACTGGTGGTTTACACTATGGTAGGGCCAGAGGGGAGAGGGTTATTGGGATGATGGAAGCGCGTAGGATTGTGATTGTGGCAGCTACAAGTCTCTGCCGAGGTTGGCCGTCTTCAGAAAGTCGACCAGCGATCGGAGGATGAGGCTGCGTCGTTCGGTGTCTCCTGCGGGGTTTACCCATTCGTCGAGTGTTGAAGGTTTGTCTTCGCGGTTGAGTGCTCCCAGGGCGTCATTGCGTTCTTGGTCAAGCTTTGAACATTCCCAGACCAAGTGTTGAGTGTCTGCCCTGAGATTCTCTAGGCAGTACTTGCACTGGTCTGGTTTTGGCACAAAGTCCGGATTCTTCTTCTTTTAGCGTTCACCCATTTCTCTGTTATTGATGGGGTGATTGCAGCTCCTGCTAGGAGTCTTCTTAGCAGGACGGATTCGTGTCTGCGGAATCCCTTGGGAATACATTCCCGTGCCGCGTCTTTGTGCTTGTCGATATTTTTCTTCAGAGCGATCCCGGCTGCTTTAATTTCCCAAAAAGGGTCGTAAAAGCCGTCAGGTTCGCTCTTCGGAGACGCGATTGGTTGTGACTTTTGTGGTGGATTTTGATGGGTTCGAGAGGGCGCGGGAGCTTCGGAGTGGCATTGAAGGCAGCGGAGGAAGGAACGAGTAAACTCTCCTGCTGCCTCGTTGGCTATCTCGTTGCCCTCGCTCCCTTCGTGACCCGGGATCCAGCGTACCGAGGCTCGGATGTCGCGCATCCTTAGCTTGATGGCCGTAGTCGTAATATTTCGAATCGCCTTGCACGTTTCTATTAAAACATCTAACAGACCAATCCACTCGGGTGCACTCGGAGAAAAAATGGAGGAAAAAGGTAGCAACGGCGTGTCTTCCTCCCTTCTACTGACGCGCCCCCAAGCGGACGCGAGAAAAAGGGAGCAACGAAACGTTTTTCTCCTTCTACAGGCAGACGGGAGAAAGCTTTCGCCGTCCCGACTCATATTCTTTCGGTTTCGTTTTTCGAGCTCGTCGCGCACGTTGTTTAAGAAATGTTGTTGAGTTGATTGAGCTTCAGCGGCAGCGAAGGCCACCTGTAATTCCGTCTTCTAGTCCAAACGTACAGAACATTTCGGTTGCATTGATGTTTTTATCACTAAGTTTATCAAACGAGCAAACGAAGCCGCTAGAAAAAGCGAAGTTCCGGAGCAGTGCCAGCAGAGCTACGTACACTGGGTAAGATGGCCGTCTCCGGATTGCGGAACCCGCAGAACCCACGCTACCCACGCGGAACTACAGTAGCGGAACCACGCGGAGCTGTGTCGACGTTTTCGACGTTATGGAAATCGCAGGAACTGCGCTCCAAGACCGGCAGGTTTTGCTGCCGGCTGCCTGGGTGCCTTCCGTGCTGAGTTCGGTTCTGTTTTCCGATGCCGAGTGACAACCAGCAATCAACTTGGCTTTGTATTTCTGCGTGTCAGCAACATAGCAGCAACATCGTGATGGCAGTGTTGTGCGTTGTGAACAGAAGACTGGAATTATCATTGATGTGACCGTGTGTTCGCGTATCAGTGGTGTAACAACAAGATGAGATGACGTGAACTGTCGGGCATTGATGCCGCTGGCCGAGTTGTGATCGGGGGGGGGGGGGGCGGGGGTGTTGCAGGTTGACATTTCGCTTTACATTAGAGAGTTTAAGACCACTTGAGGGATTAGGTGCAGTCGATCGATGTGCGGATAGTCATGTTGGAACGCTTGTCTGAACAGTAAGCTCCTATCGTACAGTGGCCAATGTGACTGTCGGTTGTCTCCTCCCCGAGAGTGATTGCGCTCTGTGAAAAGGACTGAAAAGTACGAAAGTATGACGGAAAGCACGTATATTTACAGTGTAGAATTTCAGCATTAATAAAGACTAGTAGGTAAAATCGAAAAAAAAAGAGCTAAGTTTATTTTGCTGGTTAAATATACTACAGTTCCTGGAGGAACGGCCCTCCAAGTGGCGCGCTGGGATGAGCGCTAGAAGTTTTCGAGCTCGCCACGGCGTAGCTCCGTACACTTAACACCTGCCCACAAGTCGCGGCTTTGACTGCATTCAAGTTGATCGAAAAGCGATTTCTCTGCCCCTGAAGCATCACTTCCAGCTGAGTGAATATCCGCTCTACAGAGATTAATTCAAGACGGCGATTGAAGTCGCGCGCGAACAGCACAAATAGAAAACCTAACACTACAATAGAAATACAGGCTACGACGTGCCGTGCGGGGAAACAAACTCATGGCTTCGAGCCGCATTGGAGCGGCTTGATTTATTGGCTTTCAAATAACTACGCATGATCGCGTTTACTTTTTAATAAGAGATTCATCCCCTGAGCCATTCAAAATACTCTCAGGGGTATGTCATTGCTGGGAGAAAATCAGCATGCTGGGAATATGTTTTATTGCTTAGGGTGTCATCGAAAAGTTCCGTACGTTCAATACAACCAGTATAAAAGACGGAAACGCAGAGTTCGGGTGTCAGTGTTCGGGGTAGTGTGCCCTTGTATAAGCGTTTAGATGTGCCATGTGTGTGGTCCTCAATGTATGTTCACCTGATGTGCTTGTCTAGTATCCGCCACCTAGCCTATAGCTACTTGCAATTACCCTGCTTGATCCTGCTCTCTGGTGGCAAGCGATTTAACCTTCTTATAGCTACTCGGCAAAGAGCGGCTTCGAGTTTCTTCTTTTGAGAGCGGCTTTGGTTTCGCGGATTGGTTTTGCGCTCCTCCGTGATGTGCGGTTGCCGAAGGAATTGTGAGTTGAGGAACAGCGAAGGTAAGACGTGAAGTGCGCGAAGTAACTGGGTATCGCTTGTCTCCGTTTAACATCGCAGTGCTGACGACGTGAAGACTAATTAACTGCTTAGGAAACGCAAGTTTCTGTACCTGCAGGGGGAACCTGGCTTCGGAAATAAACACAGTTCGCGGAAAGCTCGTGTTACGCCTTTATTTGCTGCTCCTTTCGTCCCGTACAAGAGACGTAGCGTCCTCGTTAAGCCTTATTGAGCTCGATTTGCTCAATTCAGGGCCGCCATAATGTGATGCAGGCGACGGAGGAACTATTTGCTCCCCTGCTTCAGGGACGAAAGTTTCTCCCTTTCTAAAGGAACATAGGTTACAAGACCGTTCCTCCCTTAGGGGAACTATCCATACCTTTTTTCTAAGAGTGT
>JAZHYW010016319.1:0-37301 GCA_037355805.1 Ixodes ricinus
AGCTGTTTTGCGAGTTCATTTACCTTAATGAGTATATTTTCATAATTACTAAGTGGTAAGCCGTGTATTTCAATGTTTTGTCTCCTCCTATACTGTTCCAGATTATTGACCTGTTGGCCTTAGTGTTTGTACTTCCTGATTTGCCTCGGCCTTCGCTATTCTTTTCTTTAGGTCCACAATCTCAGTCGCTTGTCGTTTCATCTCGGCTAATACTTCATCATATTGCTTCGACATATACTGAACAGATATTTCCATACTGTCCACAGTCTCCTTGATTGACATCAAGGAGTCTACTTTGTTTCTTATTTCCGTAATTTCCGATAATTTTTTGTTTATTTCTGCGAGTACATTAGCAAATATTGCTTCCAACTCGAGTTTCTGGCTTGCAGCACCCTCTCCTCCACGTGTCTTCGATGTTTGGCACCTAGGCCATACCCACTTTTTCTTTAACGCCTCTTCCTTTTTTTGTAGCTCGTTTTAGTTACACCGAGCATGTACCAACATGGTAGCCATAATTACACTCTGAACACGTTAGATATGCATCATTATCAGGAAGTATTTCATTGCAGGAGAGGCATGTATCAGACTCACTCATTTCAGTAGAAAAGAAATGTAGCAATTCAACACAAACAGCAAGAACGGCGGCGGCAATTGGACAAGTAAATGAAAAAAAGAAAATAAATGGCGTGTACTCGAACTAACCTGCAGTTTTCGAAAGCAGTTGTTAGCGTCCTGCCGGTGTCTTTATCGCCACCGCCGCCGTGCAAGTGTGACGGATCTCGCTGAGCGTTGTCCTTTTATCGCGCTTAGAATGACGTGTCATGGGCTCAGGGTTGTGGGCTGGTGGCAGCTCGGGCGGGAAGATGACGATGTCCGCCAGGCGTCGAAGGTTTGCCGTGACGTGTCCCGAACTCAGGGTTGCTTGCTGGCGGTAGGGAGGGCTGGGAGATGACGATGTCCTCCTGGTATCAGAGTCAGCTATCCGTGTTTGCCAGAGTCTGCAGTTTTCGAAAGCAGTTGTTAGCGTCCTGCCGGTGTCTTTATCGCCACCGCCGCCGTGCAACCCTAGTGGTATCACTTGAGGCCCAAGTGGCACCACTTGAAGCCCAAATGGTGCCACTTGGCATGCAAGTGCACCACTTGACTTGCAAGTGGTACCACTTTACTTGCAAGTGGTACCGCTTGAAAGCAAGTGGTACCACCTAAAATTCCACTTCATATTTTCACCTGGGGCAATGAGGAAGTATAGAAGCACGTGGCTATTTCTGCCGCATGGTGGCATCTACGTGGCTACCTCTTAGAATGCCTAGATTGTGGAGAGGGTCCATCTAAAACCACAGTGAGGGGATTAAATTTAATGCCGGACGCCTCCTGTGGAGATTAGACGCAAGTGCGCATGCGGTGCGTTTTTGCGTGGCGCGGAGAAAAGCAGGCGGAAAGGCGGAGACGTTTGCAGACGATAAACCTTTTCGGCCCCTCCTCGCAGCTGCTATTGCAAACGCCGCAAATAACACAGGTGGCGCCGAACGAAGAGTTTGGCTGAAGACATCCATTGTTGCCCTGAATGTGCCAGCGCGTGACGCTCTCGCGCACTCGGTGCGTGACTTGGGAGGTAAAATGCCGTCTATGCATTAGCCAAAGCTACGCGCTGGAGCTGAGTGACACCGGATTGCGCGCACTTCAAAATGCAGAAAAAAAAACGATTGAGCGGAAAAATGGCTGAGATGTCACCACCATCACTGAAGCAAAGGCGCGTGTGTATGAGGGCACTCTACGTTTGGCACTCTCTGTATTATAGGGTAGGTTATTTACCACATATTTTGTTCAGTCTCTCCCAGGGAATGGTACGGCGTGAGGATAGCCCTGCGCGCCAAAAATCTCGGAGGCCATGCCCTCACAAACGCTAAACGGTACCCCGTTATAGTAAGGCCTACTCCGCGTGCATGTCTTCTACATTGTTCTTGCCTTTTGTGACCAATTTAGCCCGAATGAGTCCGTCTTCTAGGATGATTTTAGGGGGATCGGTGGCCGATTGGGCTAGCGCAGACCAGCTCGGAGCACGTGGAGCGAAGCTCGCGCTGCAGAACCCAGGGATCCTGGGTTCAATCCCCGCATCTGCCCGTTTCTATCTGGATGAGCATCGTACCGGCGTGCGGTCGTGTATCAATACTGTGTGACGCACGTTAAAAACCCCAGGCTGGCAGTCATACTGCACTGGCTAAATTGCTTATATACAGTGGGTAACAATGTCGCCATGTTATGGCAGACTAAGCTCCTGCTTTATAAACAACTAACGACTACTTTAGGATGATTTTACACAATATAACGTGTTTTTTTTGCTTTATACACGCATGCACCTTTGCTTCATTTGTGATATCTCAGCCATTTATCGGGCTATTCACTTTTTTATATTCCTCAAAGTTTACTCATTCCGGTGTGACTAATCGCGAGTGCGAACACTTGTATATATTAGTGAATATTCAAACGCCATTTTGCCGCATAAATCAAGCACTGACTCCGCGAGGGCGTCACGTGCTGGCCTCCTCAGTGCAACAAAGGATTTCTTCCCTTCTTAGACAGACAGACTTGCAGGCACCCAACCGTATTCATTCAGCTTGGTAGCTTGACTTGCATAGACCTGCTTGTCATTCTAATAAAACATTTTTTTTGTTCAAACCGATGAGGCCAATTGATTACCCAGTGTCATTAATATTTAACAGACATTTTCTTGGAAGATATGTATGAAAAACGAAATGTTTTGAAAATTGAATGTACAGCAGTTTGCAGAGCATAGGTGGCTGTGTAGTACTGCACTTGGCTCGAGATTTTCAAATAAGAAGAAAAAGATAAAACCGTCACGTTCGCTCAATTTTAATATCGCCTTGTTTGCTGCGTGGTCACTTCCAGGTCTGCCTCCTGTTTGTTTAAGCTACGGTGTGGTCTTATCATACGATTGTCTTACCTTCAGTCTAAAAGCATTCCTTTATTGTTCTGTTTCGACTTTCCTTCGCTACGAAGCAAAGATCTATGTCAAGGTCACCCTGTGCTTGAATAGGCTTACCTCGAGTTCAAGCTTCGCGGTCTAAGCAATCCTCGTTTACCACTGCCTTACGTAACAAACTCCTAAATGGGTAAGCGTATATTTAATTATTACTAAGGTTATTCAGTATTGTCTTAGCCAATAAGTTAACAGAATGGGTCACTAGAAGTCCGAGAGACAGCCAATGATATTTTTTCTTCCGCCAAAATAAACTACAAATCACGGAGCGCTCACAGTCCTAGATAATGTAGCTCGGTAAAAGTGGAACACTTTCTCTGGAATTGGAAGTTTTAGATTAGGATGCCCCAACGATTTCCTTCCTCCGAGAAACTTGATCCGTCGCATTGCTCATGCACAACGCGCCGCATCAATCTTATCGCTTTATGCGAAGTGTTGGGCCTCCTATTCTAAAACTTAATTTTGACTTGTGGAATAGTCAGCTTTATCAGTTTTATTCTACATTTTTTGCACATGTCGTCGTAAATTTCACCGTTTAGCAAAATAAACATTTAGAGAAGTGTAGCGGTTGGAACCTGATGCTATATATTTAAAACAAACCATTGTTACATATAAATGTATGTGTATGCGGTTTCTAAAGCTGTTGATTAGTAAATTGCATTCAACGAAGCACGCGAATGTATGAATATAATATTTGTTATACCAAGAGAGCGGGGTATTTTAATATAAAATAAAATTAAAAACCGCTTTTAATTTTTATATACGATGGCGATTATTTTTTAATGATTATTTGATTTATATTGCAGATCTAAATTTTCAAGGAGTGTCAGCTTCCGGGGATGTCTGGGTTATTTTGTATTGATATAAACATTTTTTATTCTTTTTTACCTAACTCCCAGCAGTGCGCCTTGCTAAAAAATTACCCGCAACTGAGCGCGCGTTTCTGTGGGAGGTTTTCGTCAGAGTTATTTCACAATGTGAGTTTCAACACAAGTCACGAAATGTAAAGTGATAACAACCATCTGTGATAGCAGAAAATCGTGCGTTTAAAAATATAAGTAATGGGAATGACGAAACCATCATCAGACGAAAAAGGCATCACTCCATACTATCAGTAAAAAGCCGGGGTGAGAGATTATTGCACTGTGTGGCTTATTACATATGTTACGTAGAGGAACGTCGTACACATCCAAAGCTTTTACAGCGCAACCTCCTCGTGCGTAGCGTTTTTGATATGGAAGGTTTCCTGCGCTGAAGCTCTGAATAAACTGTGGCGATCTCTGCATGAATAGTGCAAGCCCATCTAATTGGACCTCGCAGTACTTGTGGCGCTCTCGCTGAGCTTTGTTTCTTATTTGCAGTGCTGAACAACAGGAAAACACCTTTTAACGCCCGAAATCCGATAGATTCCACTCCGTAAACAATCGAAAGCGCCGAATGTATACAACAACTGATATGATACCCGCCTAGTATATCTGGGTCGTGAAGTCAAGATATCAAGCTTCACGACGCTTTTTACACTTTTCTTTATGTGGAGCGTGGGAAACGGCTGCATTTCACACACACTTTTAGCGCCTTATTTATGACCGGTGCTACGACGGCGTTCGAATTTATGCCGTTTTTTTGTATTTTTAAATAATGCCGCGCGCAGCTAGTCAACTAGGCAGGCGCGCACGTGGCTGAATGGTTTTTGTGACTGGCTCCCATACAAAGCGCCGAGGTTCGATGCCAAAGAGCTGACGCATCTTTATGCTATTTCTGAAAATGTCAAGTTCTAGTGCATTCAATAATTATGTTGCGTATTCGATGTTCGAGTGTTCTACGCACCGAACCATCTATGCCGATTGTTCCAGAATCACACGCGTGTACACAAGAAGCTCAGCGTGGCGAACAGGAGTGAGTCTTTTTGCAACAAATGCTCGCGGTCGCCCTCGACGCCCTGATAGTTTTCTCATTTATTCAACTTTTGTTTGTATTGACACAAGATTGCAATTAAACTATAGCTACTTTAGTTCTTCAACGATTCTTGACTCGTCACTCGTTAAATGTTGGTAAAGGAGCTGGGTAGCCCGCCCCCAGTGAATGAATACTTCGAGGAGTAAACCGACGCGCGATCAAGCCGCCGTTCCAAAGGACGTGCCCGCGATTCGGTGCCCTTTCGCAAAAGTAAAGGAAGAAGACCGTGACTCTGACCACCACGCCCGTCGTTGTCCCCCCCCCCCCCCTTGCTCCGCGGACACCTATTCTATTTCACGGCGATATTGTCACGATGACATCATAGACTGTATAAACCAGTACGATCCCGTGGCCTGCCACGAATGTGTAGTGAAGAGCAGTGCCTGCAGAACCTTCATTTTTCACTAGAAAAGACTGCAAGGTGCTGATTTGAAAATCCGAAAGCTTCTCTGGCGTCGTTGAACATTTGCAAGAACGAGCTGACGCGTACGTTTGCCAGACAACACCGAAGAAAGAGGGTGAAATACCTTCTGCCATCGAGAACCCAGGGCGGCAACGAGAGCCTCACGAGCTTCGTGAGCGACGTCCGGAGCCTGAGCTCCCGCGGTGACCTTGAGGACACCGAGGAAAAAAAAGCTTCTTACAGTGATGCGTGGCGTGAAGAACGACATCTTCGGTGAACTTGTACGCGAACCACCGACGACAGTTGAAGGATACGTGACCGACGCGACGAACATGGAGCGTGTCATTCTTTCAAGGGCAACTAAGTAGCACCGGCTGTGCGACGTAGCTGCTCCCTCGCCATCGGTGTGAGGGCACGGCTCCAGCCTGCCTGGGATTTGAGGCATTAGTTTCGACATTGTACGGGAGAAGCTAAAGAAGCTGCTCCCCACTGCTAGACGCCCGGCTTCGCTCTCCATCGCCGAGGGGGTTCGCGAAGAGGTAGAAATATTATTCAAACAAGAGGCTCGAAACAGCGTGGCAGCTACTGAGGAGCTAACGTTGTCGTACGCCGCTATGGCCCGACGATCACTGTCAAAGCCTCGGCCATATGCCGTCCCGCCTAAACAGCAGTATGCAGCGCGTCAGTGTGGCCGACGCCATGCCGACAATGTCTCATACGCCCTCCAGGAACCCCGTACACCCCTGAAGACCAACGATTTGCCAACGACCGACCGACGCCCTATCTGCTACCACTGCGGAGGGGCCGGCCGCATCTACCGAAGGCTCAGCTTCCGCCGGATAGACCTGCAACGGCTGGCGCTGAACGACCATCTAGCCTGCCTTGGTGAGTGGCCGAGAGATATCGAAGAGTATTTGCGTCCATCGGCGTCCCCGGTGCCGGTTGCACCCCAAGGATAACGTTCGCAATCCCCGCGAAGTCAAGAGTCAACACTTTATCGTTCCCGCCGACAAATCTTGTCTCTGAAGCCACGCCGCGAAAACTAAGCGCGGCGTCACCGCGAGGTTGAGTTCCCATTCACCGACGAAGTAAAGAGCCTCCCCAAACATTAAACGGTTCCCACTCTAGCAAAAATACGCCACGGAAGAACGCTTCTGCGACTGTGCCGAACAAACTCAACATAGTTAACGACGACCACGACCTGACGCAATTCATCCACACCTGAGCAGACTACTTGGTTTTGAGTGGGTAGCTCTCTCGCCGCCTTCGGAAAGTTTGCGACACCGCTGGATGGCTCATAGACACGAACCGCTGAAAGACACCTCACCATATCCGTCGGAAGATGCAACGTCGTGTCGAGATTTTCGAAAAACCTGTTTGGTAAAGTTCATCGTTCAAAACGTTTTTGGGACGTTATCCTTGGAACGGAATTTCGTGCGAGTACGGCGCTGTCATTGATCCAAAGCAAAAAAGTTGGCGTAAAAAAAAAAGGACCTGTCCCATTATTGGAGGAAACAAACACGACGTCATCAAGGGTCCGTGTCCTTGCCTACCATGTAAACCTGCCTCCGCGGTCGTGTCTTTGCACCTGTCAGAACCAGTGAAGCTTCCTGCGTCGAAGTTCTGCTCGAAAGCGGCGTCCAGTTCCTTCTAGAAGCAGGGCTTGGAGTCGCTAGAGTTTAAACGGAGCTTCAAGAAGGACGCGCCACAATCTTACAAACTTTCAGCAAGAACGACGGTTCCTTAGTAAAGGTACATTCGTGGGCCACATCGAGAAACTTGAGGACTCATTTCCCATCACTGCGCTATCGGAATAATCGTCTTCATCACAGCTCTAGAGAACGCTACCCTCGGAACTGGACATCAATTCGTAACTTTTAATACAAAAAAACGAGACTAGCTTGAACTCCTTGGCGAGTTCACTGAGTGCTTTGCCACCTCCTCAAGGGTTCGACAAACGGCAGTAGCGAAGCACCGCATTGTTACCGAAGACGAGGTGCTCCCTGTGCATCAATCGCCGTCCCAAGTCTCCTTAAAAGAAACGGAGGTACTTTAAGAACAAGTACTAAAAGCGCTCAATGACGATATCGTTTTGCCTTCAAGAAGTCCATGGGTGTCGCCAGTCGTCCTTGTAAAAAAAGGATGAGACTGCATTTCTTCGTAGACTATCGTCGACTAAACGCCATGACAAAGAAAGACGTCTACCCGCAGCCTCAAGTGTGGACTTGAGGCAACGGGCAGCCCTTGACTGGCTGCACCACACCCGATATTTTTTTGTCGAAGAACCTGAAGAGAGACCGAATTAGACGAGCCAGACCGTGAAAAGACGGCCTTCGTCACGCCCGGCGGATTGTACTTGTTTTAATTCATGTCTTTTGGACTTTTTACAGCCACCGCAACCTTCAAGCGCGTCATAGACACCTTGCTAGCAAGTCTGGAATGGCAGAGCTGCCATGGGTACCTAGACGACGTCGTAATGTTTTCACGATATTTCGACAAGCACCGCAGACTCCTTGGAGCCGTACTCGAAGCGGTCAAGATCTTTGGACTCACCCTCAAGCCGACGAAATTTCATTTCACCTATGACGAACTGGAGTCCTTAGGCCACCTCGTGAACAACGAAGGTGTTTGCCCAGACCCTGAGAACACGTGCGCCATAGCCGCATTTTCACCACCGTTGGACAAGGCGGTCGGTAGATGATTCCTTTGTCGCTGTGCCTACTATAGGTGCTTCGCTTAAGATTTCGTCAAGCTTTCTGCCCGCTCACGTATCTCACAAAAGACTCTGTGAAATGCGTGAGCGTTTTGGACCGTTCTTTGTGACGTTCTTGTTAGTCCTCATTTGATTCTTGTGGCACTGATTCGCCATTAACTTGTGCTCCGCCGCGTCCTGTCTAGTTCTTCCTTCGTTTTGTCACTGTTGTGTTGGCGTATTACACCATACATAAACTCTAGTTCCTTTAGCTCTTTGTCGTCTCATCATTTATTTGTCGTGACAAATGATGAGGCGGCGAAAAATTAGTTTCATCTTCCACTTTTTATCGAGATATGCAGCATTTTGGGCGTAACGTTTGGCTTTCACAAAAAACCGACGTCGAACGCCTTACGCTCATAAGGAACACTCCACTCTTTATCATTTAAACTCCCAAACTTGAGATTGTTGGAGAAGTGCTGTACCGAGTGAGTGAGCGAGGTACAGCGTTTCCTCCCAAAGGGCTGGGACACGTTTTCGTGCGGCGTTCGAAGCATTCGAACGCAGCGCGCGCCTCGCGGCCTTGACAGCATCCGAGCATTTATAGCTGCGCCATTTCACAGAGTTTGTAAGAAATGAGGGCAAATGAGCATGATCAAGCGTGTGTATTCTTCCACCGAGATCCCGTTTCTCACAACACCACGTGTAAAAGTTTGAGACATGCAAGTTTGTACTACTTAAAACAAGACACTTTTCGAAGCGCCCTTTGGACAACGCAGGAGGAGTCATGCTCAAGTGGGAGTGAGAGCAAAGATTGCATTACTTGTGACTGTGCAATTCACCTTCGGCACTGGTTTTTTTGCGACTCTCTTTTTAGAGAAGCAGGCCGGTGCACACATATTAACAACATGCCATGCCATGTCATGTGAACAACATGTCATAAGTCCGTGCACAAAACAGGCTCTTCAGTTGCTGTCCGCGTCTTTCCATGTGTCGAAGGGGAGACGTAGCAGTGTGCAACAGATATTTGTAAAATTACAAGCAGATTAGCTCTTATTATTTTCTCAGTATACTGGTACGGAGAAGTGGACGCTGCAGGAAATTTCAACCATTTGGAACAGGTCTCACAACACAGAAATTAAATCACTGCATGATTCATCTCTTAAGCGCAACTCTTAGGCGCCCGTTTCCGGGTTTCGCGGCGTCGGCTTCGGCGTCGGCCAAACTGCGCTGAATTTAGCAGGAAAATTGGCGGTACATGACGTGAACATCAATTCGATTCCCCGCTACCGGACCTCAACAACACTTCAATCCTTCGAAAAATTTAGCATTGCAATTCAGTTTCTCTGCTTGATTTAGAGGAAAACTTTACGTAACGTAACCTCAATATCAATTCACGTTCCCGCTGAATTTAGCTGGTAATTGAATTGGTGCTGAGGTGACGTGTGACGTCTATTTTCTTGCTAATATACTTGGAAAACTTGAATTTGTTCATGGGTTGCTCGAAACCAAGTCAAGTAACATTATTTACCAAGCTAAATTTAGCGGAGCAACTCAATTAGAAGAGAGGGTAGGGGAGCAGGATGAGGGGCATACCTCCGTACCCTCCCTTCCTCCTCCTCGAAAGCTCCGTTCTAATTTGGCATTGCAGTGTTTTGTAAACATATTTCATTTTTCCTTCTTCCCTTTTTTATCATTTCTTTATTTATAGACGCTGCTGAAGTGGGCATTAAGCATATCCCTTCAGAATCTTTATGAATTTGCAGATCCGTACTGTTACCTGTCTGGCCCAAGTATACTTTCACAGACCGCTACTGATTCAGAAGCTTCTTAGTCGCGGTTAAATTGAGATGATAAAAGGGCGCTTTTTTGGGGGTATTGTCTTCGCAAGGCTTAATCACGCAATTGCGGCATCGAAACCACCCGCCTAAGGACATTCGAGCGCCACACATGGATAAGACACATGAACTTTGCGAACACTCTACTTCGGCTCGTAACAATCAATGTCTCGGCGGGCACTCGTGTATTGGCTCGTGTACAACCACTGCGGTTATAAGAATAGCCAAACTGTAACAATGCCTGGACCTCAGCATGCGTTTTCTATTATGCCAACTCCAGCGTGTGGCTATGATAAACTTTGGCGGAATAATATAGGCACTAAATCACATAGCCGCTTGTTCTGGTTCCGAGTTCAATGTATCTAGGGTGCTTATACTTCAGGAATTTCATTGGGGACTGCCATTGCCTAGAAATAAAAATGTAATATAAGTTTATTTTGTTACTAACGTTAGGGAGTGAGTCTAACAATCGTTTTTGAGCCTTTTATCAAATTTAATCATGAACAGTGTTTCTCGCAAAAAGGACTATTCAGTTTGGGCAAATTTTGTTCCGGGTCTTGGTGAATTTCATTTCAGAGAGTCGAAAACAATATTATTTAATCTATCATCTGCGTGTTATTGGATTGCGTTGTTTTCACTGTCATAGCAAACTGAATACGGCAGGCGATTGATTCAATGCGTATCAACGCACGAAAATCAAATATTTGATTTGGCAAGCCATTGGTATTCTAATTAAAATTTTATGCGCCTATCACACACTTTATATATTTTTTTGTTTCCATGTAGACAATACACCGATCACATCAGCCAGTTTGACTGCGCCACCAATGCCGCAATGCATCGAAGGAACTTTAGTCTTTCGGCAAACCCGACAACCTCTCTGGAGCTCAGCGCGTATAGAACACGAGCTCTGACCAGCCCCCTCGTACACTGCCGTCCGCCTCTTATGAACTAAAGTTATGGTGGCGTCACTCATGCGCCGAACGCTTAGTGAGATTGGTCTATTAAAAGTATAAAACAACAACGGCTATCACACACAATAAAAAACAAGTAACGGGCGGTGTTTGGGGGTGGTTGGGAGGGTTACGAACTACAAATGAAGGGCAGTTCAGCGCTTGTCAACTCGCCAGAACCGGTTGACATCGTGCCCTTTGTTGGTCTCCATTGCTATATACGCTCCATACTGCTGATGCTCAACAAAATCGTCGAAAAAGACGAAATACGCCCAAAGATGAGTACTGACATCGTTGGTCGTGGGTAAAGGTGCCTTCTGAAAATGACGGCATCAACAACCGATGGTGAGGGGAGGGTGGTTAGTCGTGAGCAGAAGTCTACTGAAATAATTGCCATTGTATTTCGCGGCGCTCTAATTTGCCTGCGGTCATCCCTGGGATTCCATGAGGCTGCACTTAGTATCTGGGGTGAGGTGCAGTGAAACGACCGAGGGGCACTACGCCGAGTTACGTTGCAGGAGTCACCGGAGCAACCGTGCATCGCAGGACGCTTACAAATACAGTTAATAGGAAGACGCAGCATGCAAAGCAAATTCATCTGAGCAAATGGAACATCACAAGTAACGCCTTGTGCACCAACCCAAGAGGCACGTGGACTGTGTGGCTTTTTGAAGCCAATTAAACGTTTTCAGTTTCATTTAATTGATTTTTTCTCCAAGTATACATATGGCTGAGGGAGGCAGGGAAAGAAGCTTCAAAAGATGTACCTTCACAAGGCCCCTGCCCCCTAATGGCAGACCGGAAGGCGGGAAAACGTCAACACAACATTTTAAAGACGAAATGAAAAAGGCAGTGCCATGCAGGAGAACAGTTGAAAAATTAGAGGTGCAAAGTTTGCGTATTCTATTCTTGCTAACTGGATCAATACAAACATGTTAATATTTAAAAAAATAGTGCGGGCGGCAGTGTATACTGTACCATTTGAAGCCCATAGTTTGTTCTAGAACGAGGTACTCTCAAGGGTCTGGCGCTACGTACCCCGTATATCATATTTTTAACACTTAGTCTACAAAACCACAGTAGTAAGTGGTTAAAACATTTCAGGGCTTCCGCAAATACTGTCCCAAGCTTATATATGTAATTTTGTGGTATTTTTGTTGCTTTATGATTACAGAAAGGGGATCAGTGTGTGTGTGTAATACGACGGATTAGATGCGACTCGGATTGCTTTATTCTCCAACAAAAAAGTGTACTTAGGCTTGTACTATGTGGCACTAGGTGACAATATGATAGACGAGAATTTAACAGTGCATTATAAATAAAGAGTTTAACACAAGGTGGTAACATATGGCAATGGATATATAGAATACCCATGCTATTCGATAGTTTAAGTTTAAGATTTTGAAAATAGGAGTCAAATAGAAGGCGTTCATAATATTTACACCTAAAGTTTTGACAGTGGTTACAAACGGAATTTTCGAAGAGTTCAACACTAACTTTTCAGTAGCATTACCACTGTACATTTTGATTCAAAGATAATAACTTTTGTTTTATTTTCATTCATTTCTAAGTTTTTCAGTCAGTTTGCATAGGCAAGTAATCTATCAATGTTGTGAACTGAAAAAAAATCTACTATTGGGTGATTGCACTAGAGATCGAACCAGCAGGTGTACTCAATATTTTGTTTTTTCTGGTCCTTTTATATGTGATGTGCACTCAAATGAACCGCACAAAACGGAAATGTTTGTCTCCAAAACCGCGTTTTCACTACGAGAAAAAAATGTTTCTGATGCGCGACGGCGCCGCTCTCGCTGCGGACTGCATTAGGTGGCAAATTTGCGGTCCTGCGGAAGGCAGGCGAAGATCGGTACGCCATGAATGTTTTCCTGTTTCATGTAGTACACCAAAGTTTAAGTCAACTGCATGCAGATATTGTGTGTTTTATTAATTAAAAAAATATAAAAACAATTTCTAACTTTTGGCCAGGTGCAACAAACACACTAACTTTCAGGCCTTCTACATCAATCTGTATTTTTATCGGAAGCTCATATCTTTAAGAATAATTTAGATGCCCTGGAATGTATTATGTGTAGCATTATAATTCGTTAATGCCATACAGATTGGGGTGGACGGCCTGAAAGTTAGTGTGTTTGTTGCACCTAACCAAAAGTTAGGATTTTTTATAATATTTTTTTAAATCATAAAAAGCACAATATTTGCATGCAGTTGACTAAACTTCGGTGTGCTACATGAAACAATAAATCTTTTTTTTTTTGCGTACCACTTTTTGCCTGCCTTCCACAGGACCACAAAGTTGGCACCTAATGCAGTCCGCGGTGGGAGCGGCACCGTCGCGCAATCATGAAACATTTTTTTCTTGTAGTAAAAACACGGTTTCGAGACAAAAAAGTTCCGTTTCGTGCGATTTATTTGAGTGCACATCACATATAAAAGGACCAGAAAAATAAAATTGTTGAGTGGACCTGCTGTTTGATCGTCTCGTGGAATCACCCTGTGATCGTCGGCATAAGTGACAAATTAGGCGTAACTTGCAATAAGTACAATATCATTTATAAACAAATCAAAAGCAATGGCTTTAAGACACTACCTTGATGTAATCCTGTTCGGACTGGTTTAAGAATTGCAAAAAAAAATCCATTGATTTCAGCAGTTTGCATGTGACAGCTTAAGTAGCTCTCAACAAGTATAAGACAATGCTCTCTCATTCCATAAACAAATTTGATTTTCAATATAATTTCATTATTCAGCCGGTTGAAAGGTTTAAAGAAATCTATAAAAACTCTAAAATTTGAGAGATTGTTTCAAATATTGTTTACAATAGGTTCTTCTTGCTAAAGAAGAGCTAGTTCTGTTCAGCGACTTTTCCTAAAACCTTTTTGGTAAACCAAATATATGTCGTAATTAAAAAAAAGTTAAGTCTAACATGTATCTTAAACCCTTAGAAAAATAGTGAGACTGAAATTAGTCGGTAATTAAAATATAAAGCAGACACCTTCGCAATATGCATACCCTTTGAAAAAAACTCCAGTCAGAGAGTGACATATTAAAATATGCTTGAGGATGGCGTAATAATGTCAATCACATATTTTACGGGGGCTGCACCTGTATTCCATTAAAATCAGCACAGCTCCTGATTTTAAGGTTGAGGAGCGCCGAACGAACTTCGTACACATCAGTATGAAAAAGGAAGCAGTTTTCATGCGATACATTGGAGTTAGACAGAAATATTCACTTTCAAGTTCAAATGGGGAACACTGATTCGCAAAATAGTCATAAATCTTTTTCCTCACTCTAGTCATGTTAAACACTTACCTTTAATTACAAGTTCTTTGATAGCGTCTTTTTCAACCATTTTCGGTTCAAAATAATTTTGAATTTTTTTCAAATAACGTCTCTTCTAGCTTCGTTTATTAAAATATTTGATAGTAATATGCACATTTTTGCTTTTTCTTAACATACTCGTTACCTCATTCCAAAACTTTGTAAACATTTTAGGCACATCTGGGTCCTTGTTGAGCAAAAACGCTCATAAAGCTATGTTTCTCTTGTTATCATTTACTATATTTTCTGGCAATCTAAGGTTTTTGTAGACTTTTTGTGTGTTGTTATCTTTCGATGCTTAAAACACTCGTTATACAATGGACAAAATTACCAATAAACCAATCATACGCTTCGTCGGCTGCGTCCATTGAAAGTATCCAGTACCAGTTTTCCTTATTTCACCTTAAAGTCTGAATATAACTAGCGTTTCACGCGGTGACAACCGGAGAAAAAAATGCGCTGATCATGTGACACAATTTTTTTTTTCAAATTAATCAACTTAAAAAAGCAAATTATCACTGACGATCAAAACACACCGCACACGCAGTAATCCGGGCTCGAGGTATTTGCGTGTTAAACAAGTCCAGAATCGTTTTACTTGGTGACGTCACTCGAGTGGGATTTGTGATCACGTTGGAAAAACCAAAAAAAAATTGGAACAGAGAAGAAAACTCAACCTGACAAGCGGTGGCACCAACTCATATTGTTACGAATGGACAGGCGAGGAAACAAAAGAATAACTGGAAAACTGAAACGTTTAATGGGGGCGAACTTGTGCCCAAAAATAAAAAGGAAACAGAAAGATAACAGCAGAGCGTCGCGGGCGTCGGAGTCGGCGAAAGAGCAGAGTCGAACGCTGGGGCGAAACTGAACTTGGCTCGCCACGCGAAGCCCCTTATGTACACGCGTAGGCTTCTGGAATAATCGGCGTAGAAGGTTCTGCGTGCAGAACATTCTGACCTCGAACATGCAACACGGTTCTCGAATTTACCAGAACTTTACGTCAGAGTCAACAAAAATGCGTCCCCGCGGCCAGGAATCGAACCCTAGCTTTCTGCGTGGAAGGCACGCGCGATAACCGTTAGGCCACGAGCGCGCTGCCTGCTTGGTCAGCTGCGCTCGCGGCATTACTCCCCCTTTAAAAAGTGCATCGCCCCGATGCAACACAAAACGAAACAAAGCAAACAAAAATAACGGCAAACTAAGGAGTCATTTGAGACACATAATGTCCACAGTCCTATCGAGCGTAGAACGGCTTCAGGCGCACGACGTGGACGACTTCCGGTCGTGGAGGGCGGCGTGATGAAGTCCGTGTTCCGTCAGGCATCACCTCGTAGTTCAGGTCCCCGAGTCGACGAAGTACTTTGTAGGGTCCGAAGTAGCGCTTTAGGAGTTTCTCGCTGAGACCACGGCGGCGGATCGGTGTCCACACCCACACCCTGTCTCCGGGCTGGAAGTGGACGTCCCGACGACGAAGGTTGTAGCGGCCAGTGTCGACTCGTTGTTGGGCTTGAATACGGTGTCTGGCGAGCTGGCGGACTTCTTCTGCCCGTTGGGCAACCACCTGGGCGTCGTCGCTTCCGTCGACAGCCGGTTCGTGGGGTAACATCGCGTCCAGCATTGTCGTTACTTTGCGACCATGAACCAGTTGGAAGGGTGTCACTCCGGTGGTCTCTTGCACGGCCGTGTTGTAGGCAAATGTGACGTACGGCAACACCTCGTCCCATGTCTTGTGCTCCACGTCGACGTACATGGAGATCATGTCGGCGATGGTTTTGTTGAGTCTCTCCGTCAGCCCGTTGGTCTGTGGGTGGTACGCCGTTGTGCGCCGATGGCTGGTGTGGCTGAGACGAAGGATTTCTTGCGTCAGCTGGGCCATGAACGATGATCCACGGTCTGAGATCAGAACTTCGGGAGCGCCGTGCCGGAGGACGATGGACTCGATAAAAAATTTGGCGACTTCCACAGCAGTCCCTGCAGGAAGGGCTTTCGTTTCGGCGTACCGTGTGAGATAATCTGTGGCGACGATAATCCATCTGTTTCCTTGCGTCGATGGTGGGAAAGGACCAAGTAGATCCATTCCGATCTGCTGGAACGGTGCGGTCGGGGGAGCAATCGGCTGCAGGAGACCTGCCGGCTTCGTCGGCGGTTTCTTGCGTCGCTGGCACTCGTGGCACGACCGTGTGTAGAAGTGAACGGTCTTCGGCAGCTTGGGCCAGTAATACCTTTCACGAATTCGGGCCAGCGTACGGCTGTAACCAAGGTGTCCGGACGTCGGATCGTCGTGGCAGGCTTGAAAGACCTCCTCTCGAAGGTCGGCCGGGATTACCAGCAGCCACGGCGAGTTGCTGTCCCCAAAGTTCTCTTTGTAGAGTACACCTTGTCGAATGGCGAAGGTCGGCAGGGTTCGTGAGAAAACACGGGGCACGGTACTCCCGCGCCCTTCCAGGTGCTGAATTAATGCGCGCAGCTCAGGATCGTTTCGTTGACGTCGTGCCAGGTCGTCGGTGGTCACTGCTCCTAGGAAGCACTCGTCGTCATTGTCGTCGCTGGTGCCGGAAGGTGTTTCGACAGGAGCCCTGGACAAGCAGTCGGCGTCACTGTGCTTGTGGCCTGACTTGTAGACTACAGTCATGTTGAACTCCTGTAGTCGGAGACTCCATCGAGCGAGGCGTCCTGAAGGGTCCTTGAGGTTCGCAAGCCAGCAGAGCGAGTGGTGGTCTGTGACTACGCGGAACGGGCTCCCGTACAAGTACGGGCGGAACTTCGTGATTGCCCAGACGACCGCAAGACACTCCTTTTCAGTCGTGGAGTAATTTTTCTCCGATTTGGACAGCGTCCGACTTGCGTAGGCGATGACTCGCTCGGTGCCTTCTTGCACTTGAACCAGTACCGCTCCAAGTCCTGCATTACTAGCGTCCGTGTGAATCTCGGTTTCCGCATCCTGATCAAAGTGTCCTAGGACAGGAGGAGTCTGGAGTCTTCGCTTCAGCTCGTCGAATGCCTGCTGCTGCTCCTCGGCCCATTCGAACTTCTCGGCGTCCTTCGTGAGGTTTGTGAGCGGTGCGGAAATCCTTGCGAAATCCCGAACGAAACGTCGATAGTAGGCACAAAGTCCGAGGAATCTTCGCACGGCCTTCTTGTCTTTCGGCGCTGGGAATGCCGCGACGGCGCGAGTCTTCTCGGGGTCTGGGCGGACGCCTTCGTTACTAACCACGTGGCCTAGGAACTTCAGTTCGTCATAGGCGAACCGGCACTTTGACGCCTTGAGGGTGAGCCCGGCGGTCTGTATGGCTTGGAGAACAGCTCGGAGTCGTCGCAAGTGCTCGTCGAAGTCAGTTGAAAACACTACGACGTCGTCAAGGTAGACGAGACAGCTCTGCCACTTCAGCCCTGCCAGTACGGTGTCCATGACACGCTGGAACGTTGCTGGCGCCGTGCATAGTCCGAAGGGCATCACTTTGAACTCGTACAGTCCATCCGGCGTGACGAAGGCTGTCTTCTCTCGGTCCCGTTCGTCGACTTCGATCTGCCAGTAGCCGCTCTTCAGGTCCATCGATGAGAAATATCGAGAGTGGCGCAGCCGGTCCAGAGTGTCGTCGATGCGGGGGAGCGGGTAGACGTCTTTCTTCGTCACCGCGTTCAGCTGTCGGTAGTCCACGCAGAACCTAAGCGTTCCGTCCTTCTTCTTAACCAGCACGACTGGAGAGGCCCACGGACTGCTTGAAGGTTGGATTATGTCGTCTCTCAGCATCTCTTGAACTTGCTCGTGGATTACCTCCCTTTCTTTAACGGAGACTCTGTACGGCGATCGATGCACAGGGCGCGCGTCGTCCTCGGTAACGATGCGGTGCTTCGCAACGGCGGTTTGGCGTACCTTCGACGACGTCGCAAAGCAGTCGCGGTATTCGGCGAGCAGGTTAAGCAGCTGCCGTCGTTTCGGGCCCGGAAGCTTAGGGTCAATGTCGAGCTGCGCTGGCGACGTACTGTCTTGCTGAGGTGGCGAGGTTTCGTCAGTAATCGCGGCGACTTCGGCGGCGTTTCGAAGTTCCTCGACGTGGCCCACGGCTGCACCTTTCGTGAGGTGCTGCGTTTCATTTCGGAAGTTTGTCACGAGGACCACAGTCCGCCCATCCTGAAGTCCAGCTACCCCTCTTGCGACGCCTATTCCTCTTCCCAGGAGCAATTGGGGGCTTCCCTCGAGAAGAACTTCGCCGCAGGAAGCTTCATCGATCCCGACGAGTACGAAAACACTCGACCGCGGTGGTAAGTTTACGTGGTTCGCGAGGACTCGGACCGCGGATGACGTCGCTTTGTGTTCCTCCGGTGGTGGAGCAGGTTTTCGTAGCGTCAGCCGGTTTGTTCCCAGGTCGATGACGGCGCCATACTCGCAGAGAAAGTCCATTCCCAGGATAACGTCCCTTGCGCAGTCTTGCAGAATGACGAACTTGACAGGGCACGTCTCACCGTGGATTTCAACTCGAGCAGTGCATCGTTCCGACAGGCGTAATGAGGTGTCCTCCAGCAGTTCGTATCTGCGGCCCTTCCCACGGCGTCGTCACTTTTCGAAGGCGGCGAGAGAGCCTCCCACTCAAGACTGAGTAGTCTGCTCCGGTGTCCACGAGTGCGGATGCGTCGTGGCCGTCGATAATAACATTTAGATTGTTGGACACCGATGCAGGGGCGTCGTTGTTATGCGTAGCGTCGGGAGAGTGGGAGCGCTCCGTCGTTCTTGGAGGCTCTTTGCTTCGGTCGTCTTCGGCAACGCCACCTCCAGGCGTTGCCGCACTTAGTTTTCCCGACGAGAAATGGGTGACAGGCTCTCACGACGAGGTCGGTGCATCGGCGAGGCTGGACGTCCTGGCGACGGCGACCGGGACCCGCGGCGAGGTGCAGGCGGAGGAGACTGAGGTCGTCGAAGATACTCTTCAATCTCCTGTGGTCGCTCACCGTAGCGTGGGCGTGGGTCGCTCGGGTGGAAGCCGCGCAGCCCTATTTGCCGGTAGGGGCAACGGCGGTAGATATGGTCGGCTTCCCCGCAGTGGTAGCACAACGGGCGCCGATCGGCCGTCCTCCACACGTCGGTCTTCCTTGGCGCAGCTTGTTCTGAGCGGACGTGCGCTCGATCTTCTTGGCGTCGGGAATACTGCTGCGATGGAGGTTCACGTCGGGGAGGCGCCATGTACGGACGAGGGGCTGGTGGCGCTCGTCGGACCATTGCGGCGTAGGTTAGCGTCGGTTCCTCGTGGGCTGCCACGCTGATGGGAGCCTCTGGTTGGATGGCTTTCTGGACTTCTTCCCGCACGACCTCGGCGATGGAGAGCGAGGCCGGGCGTGCGGCAGCGGGCAGCAGCTTCTTTAGCTCCTCCTGGACGATTTCACGGATGATGTCACGGATGCCGGGGACGGAGGTACCAAGGTCGGATCCGGATGTCGCCAGAGTAGTTATGCCAGGGTGTCGCTCGTAGTGTCTCGCGCGTGCTAGTAGGGCACGTTCCATATTCGTCGCCTCCGTGACGAACCCGTCGACAGTTGTCGGGGGATTGCGAATGAGACCGCCGAATATCTCGCTTTTCACACCCCTCATCAGGTGTCGCAGCTTCTTCTCCTCTGTAGCCTGAGGATCGGCGCGGGCGCTCAGGCGAAGAACATCCTCGACGAAGCTGGTGATGCTTTCATTCGGGCCTTGGGTCCTTGTTCGAAGGATGTCTTCGGCCCTCTCGCGTCGGTGCTGGCTGGTAAACGTCTTCTTTATACTTCGTTTCGGCAGGTGAACGTACCAGACAGCCAACGCCACGAGCGCGAGCGTGTGGCCCTGAACAGTGCTTGCATTGCACGAGCGCGTGCTTGGCAGGGACGCTGAAAGCCCGGAGCTCGCGCCTGTAGCATCGCCTGCGTCTGGACCCAAGCCTGAAACGAAGTATAGTCTCTTCTTTGCACAGCTCCCACGAAGTTAAAGAAGCATCGTGGTTCTCCAGCCAGTACCTCGCAGTCCCTTCCAGCGAGATGTAGATGTGCTGCAAGCGCTGCTCAGGTGTCCAAGAAGTCTTCAGGTAAAACACCGCTAGCGGTGTTTTACCTGAACTTTTTGGCCGTTGGCTCTGCATACTTTCTTCTTTTTATCTTTTTCTTCTTTCTTTCCTTCTATTTATTTCTTTATTTATCTTTTTTGTTTTATAGACAGTTCTTTTACGTGACAAGTACTTTGCATTTAGCTGAGGTTAAAAAAATGTGTATTTCAATTTCTAAAACTAAACATGTGCATTGTAGCAGCGAGTGACTTTAATCTTTCTTTTCTCCTTTTTCACTTCTTACCTTCTCGTTCTCTAATGCTCTATTAAATTTGACAGTTGTAAGTAAGCGCTCTGTCCTGTCCCCCTCCTCTCTTCTTGGTCCTTTTGCGCTTTTTAAAACCACCTTCTAGTTGACAAGACGCTACCGCCGCTGCCGAAAGACCGTAGCATGACAGTAATAGTAGTAGTAACTCGTTGTGCTTTATTGCCGTCTCTTAGGTTGGCCTAGCTTTTGACACTGGCATTGGCAGGCGATAACAAAAAAAGGAAAAAAAGAGGTTCCGTTTTTTTGTTTTGTGCTTGCTTGAAGGCGGTGGCAGTCTTCTTCTTGAGCTACTGTATCTGTGAGGAGCCTCATTAGAGCCATAAAATATCTCCTGCAGCTTCTCCGCGTGCCGTCTGGAAACAGTGTGTCTTGAGGCGATACTCTTGAGAGGGTAACAGCTCCGGAGCATTACTGCCTTGTTTGTCGCGTACTCCGTGCATACTGACAGTATGTGCCTACCTCTAAACCCGTTGCAACAGGAGCAAACAGGGTGCGGTATTTTCCCAATTGTGAGCAGAAACTCGTTGATGTCGGCATTGTTTGTGTCGAAGGCGGCGCACGAGGGACGACGCTGCTCGTGAGAACCTGACCAGTGTCCCTCTGGGCAAGGCCGGTTCCGGTACCTCGCTTGGTACTTCTCATTGCACGTCTTGGATCACTTTTCGTGGGTCCGTCGGTATGGTAACGCTGGCCGTCTCTCGGTGGGCTTCCGTTGCCAGGCCGTCTGCTTTGTCATTTCCCCTTGTCTCCAACATGTCCTGGTATCCAGAGGAGGTTCTACCGGTGTGCCTTGTTTTCCAGTTCGCCAACTGTGTTTTTTAGGGGCGAAGCTACTTAGGGGCTAGCCATGTCCGTATATCCGTCCAGTGTCCGGCGTCCGGTGCTCGTGCTCCTGCTCGTGAGCTCACGTGCTCGTGTAGAGCAAAACTTTAAAAACAGATGATATAAAAATAGTGATAAAATTATGAGAAAAAATATGTTTGGGTAGTTGACAGGATTTGAACCTGTGCGGGGAGACCCCAATGGATTTCTAGTCCATCGCCTTAGCCACTCGGCCACGACTGCGGGACGAGTAGGGAGCTCTGAGATGATGTATAGGAACTCAAGAGCTGGGGATGTCATGGATGAAACGTTGGATGTAGCCGCTGAACGTCTATACAGGAGAGGGCGCTGTGGTCAAATGCGTATATAATCGCGTTAATCTTTGCATGCATTGGCTCAACAGTTTATAGACGAGAGGGCGCTGCGGTCAAATGCTCGTGTATATAACCACGTTCCATACCACACATTCTCTTTCTGACAGATGAAAACGAACGAAGGGCTCGGCATGCTGCGGCTCAGCGTCCAGAGCTTCGCCCCAATCAACATCATTCACCACGTGGAGATGCGGTCATTTTTACAGCCTTGGTCAGTGGGTCGCTGACGGACGCATTCACCAATCTTTGCAAGGCGCACTTGGGGTTCGAGTATGTCCACTTCAACTCGGGCATGCAGATTTACCCAGACGTGAGCGGAGCCTCCCGGTTCTTGAACCAGTGCCTCGGAATACCCTCTGGCGAAAAGTAGTTCTGCAAGTCCTGCTATGCAGTCCATCCGGTGCGGCATGCCACGCGCTCGTAGTGTTGGATCCAGTCTTTGAGTCCTCGTGGATATCGCTGCGGAAGGGCGTCGGCGTACGAAGGGCAACGGGCACCTAACCGATGTCGTAGGCGGCTGCGGGAGTCTGGGAAGATTGGCTACTCATCGTCGGCTTCGTGGACTGGTGGGTCTTCTCGAGCAGTGGACCAAATTGCGGGGCAAACCTTGAACACGGCATCTTTTTCGGGTATCCGTGGTTTCCATGGAGGGTCTTCTTGAGCCGGGGACTGGGCTTGAGCTGCGAGGCCTGGAGGGGTACGTACCTTCACCAGAAATGTCACGAATGAATGTGAAATGAGGATGAACACTGAACTGAAACTAAAGTTTTAATCAGTGAACATGTCCTAAACAAAACCAAGAACGAGCGTCGAGTCAGCAGAAAAAAGCGGGCGGCCATTTATCGGCGTAACAGCACCTGAGTGCGAGTCTGACTAGGCAAGCTCGCGGACAGCTACTTAGCTAGTGTTCATCTGCATCGCGAAAAATCGGCCAAGAAGGTTCGAGCATCGAGCGTTTGGGGCGAGAATGATCAGCCACTTTCGAGAACAAAAAACTGGGGCGAAAGAATAAAAGTTAGACCCCGAGTTCCAGAATAGCGTGATCGGGCGCTGCTTGCTCGGTCCAACGCGCGGCAATGTTTTATTTTTTTTATAAAATGAATGTTCTATTCAATCTTATATTATAAAACAATTGAAACAAGTGATACCTTACTCGCTGCATTCAGTCAATGCGCAGAGCATCTATGTCACCAGTCCCAGTATTTTGTGCCCACAGGTAGCTAACATGCGAAAAGGGCACAGAAGACATTTCTTAATTCTAAATTTGTTTACTTTTGATACAGATTACACCTGAAATCTCAAATCATAAATCTACAACTGCTTCGACTTAAGAATATTATCTAGTAGTGAATCTCAAACAGCACCCCCTTTGCAAGAGCATAAATGCTGTCAATTCCGGCAACTATTTCAATGAAATAGACATTTATAGACCTGCAGTTATAATGCGGATGTCTCACTGCCATTCATGGTTTCCAAATACTAAAAAGCCCTTAAGCATAAAAAGGCCGCATGCTAGCATTTTATGTTTGTCAACAAAAAAAAACAACAGTGGAGTGCGATGAAATGCAGGAGATAACTTTGAAGTTCGTTTCGAGATCTCCCAGAATAGTACAGCATTTTAACAGGTAATGAAAACGTGTGCAACATATAGTGGTTGTTTACACAGTAAGCAGTTGACCAACCACAGAACAAACATCCATATTCGTTATTTTCATAGTTTAACGTGCACTGTATCAGTGTGCAGCTTAACACAAAAAAGTGTTTACTATAAAAATTGTAACTCGACATAGTGCACCTTCAACTGGACCACTAATAAATAATGCCCTATAGAGAACTGGTCAATGTATATGCACGAGTGCTTCAGTAAGTTCTCTCATGGTCACCACGCACATAAGGGTGATTTCATCTAAGCTCAGGCACGAATTTTGCGTCGAATTTTTAATTTTTGTTTAAAAATACATGTGCTTGGGCAATTCCTTTAGTAAAAGAAGATGCAAACGCCGACTTCGTCGAATTTTTGTTCTCAAGTTATGGACCGTTAAAGCAACCAAGGTGGAAACTGATGTTTTTTCAGCTTATCGGGGTGCCATATTTCACTCCATCCCTTTATCCTACCTTTTTCGCTACATCAATATATCTTTTTAAGAACACCCTCGAGATACGCTTTTGTTATGCTAATGGAGCGTCTAAGTCATAACATCCTTAATGGTTTTACAGCAGAGCTGTTAAGGGCTAGGTTCCAGGGGATCGTGTCCGTGTATGTTTACACAAACCTACCTGGACAGCTACCGCCATCGATAAGCGACGGCGGCAAGCACACAACCAGTATGGCTTCCGCCATCGCTCGTAGATGGCGGCAACCTTTCCAGCTTTAATACAAGAATGGAAAGTTGGTCGCGTTGGTGGGAATTAATCGTAGGAAACAGCGCGAAAAACAGACGACGACAAAGAAGAAGCACACAGTGTATTCAAGTACAACTCCGCTGGTTTTCCTTCTTCACGAGGGTGGAAAGGCTGGACGTTTTTGTTTTATTTGAGAAACCGCCTCTCTGCGACGATATTTGACGAAGTTCAGCACGCTCTGCTGTTACCTAATCAACATATTTTTATTAACTTTACATCAACGTGAAGCTCCAATTAAGCTCTCTTTTGAGTATAATTTAAATATTTCGCATTTTATACATATTGCGCAGCATGTGCCTGAAAAACGAATATTTCGAAAAACTAGCAAGTTTGGAGTTGATTTTCTAAGAAAACCCATCTTTTATTTATTTATATTTTATTCACATTTTGGCAATATAGTAGTTTATCGTAAACTACTAACAGAAATTGTAATATATTGTTTGTATGGCCGCTATTAAGATTCAAATCTCGTGCTAGGAGCGTTTTGAACGGGACTTCGCACAGGCGCTCTGCTGAGAAGAATTTTGGCCTACGTAAGATTTTCTATTTATCGTTAGCAATATCCAATATCCAAACATAAGCATAAATGAAATTTGGAGTAGTGCACTAAACAAAGTTTGGAAGTTCGTATCCACAAGTGCGGGCACAGAGCTTACTCCCTCCAAATTCGGGGGAATGTAGATCGTTAGAGAATTCCACTGGGGCCTTTTGCTTTCGGCTTTGAGTAAGTACTGTTTATTTTGTGCACATACGGACTTTTTCGTAAAATAACGAGCATTTCGTAGCGTGTAAGGCTTCAAATGGGACATTCATGTGTTTAAGTTTTATTTATATTTTCAGTAATTTATGCCGGGTTAGACTTTTCCCTCTTGACTTAGGTCTGTACAGTGGGTCTAGATATTGCGTATCTTCGCAGTCAATACATAGGGCGAAGCTCACATACTTTACAAATCACCCCAGTGCCAAGTATATAAATATCTTTAGGATAAATATTGTTGCTTCACTGGCTTTTACGCTCAGGTATTGAGGTAAGTACTATAACCATACACCATTTTAATTATCCCGCTATATTTATCGAACAAAAAGCACCCACCTGATATGCTGTTGAGTGGCCTATGCACCAATTCAGTTTCATCGCTAAAGTAGAAGCGATAAACTGATCACGTCACCTAAAAAATCTCAACACTCGTGCAACACTGCGGGGAAATTGACGTCGCTTGACCAGACGACACATGACAGGAACAACCTTGAAGATGCACCAAGTTTTCCCGCTCAATCTAGGTGGAAATTAATAAAAATAAACGCTCTTCAATGCCCAAAACAACGTCAAACCAATTTTAAACGCTTGCTCCTGGAATACTGTTTCGTTAATCATAAGATTTTAGAGATTAGGGTCGCTGTTACTTTATTTGTTACTCGGTTACTCTAGATAGTTACTCTATTCTGAGTTACTTAAGCTTAAGGAATAAAAATCAATGTTATTTCATTTGTTACTCGTTTACCATGGACAGTTACCCTATTTAAATTACTCTGCCACAAAAACAAGTGTTATTTTTTACAGAAGCTATATATTCCTCCCACTCAAAATGTTGTAGGCACCTGTCGTTCATATTGCCACGTGACACCCTGATGTCGTGTAACGACACGGTGCATGTGACGTCACGAGGTCACGAACTTTACTAGATTCGCTCAATTGCAGAACTTCCGGGGAGTAGAGGGTATTCAAAACCATTTCAGTCCGCCTCCCACCGTTTGAAGTGCGACCCAATTTTTGCTTCAAAATTGCATCTTTTGTACAGCACTGTGAGGCACCACCTGGACGTGTTGATTGGAAACAAATAGGTTCTAAAAATACGCTGCAGTTATTATTGGAGGCTTCCCCAAATTGTTTCGGCGCCGAATGATACCAGGCGTGCCAGGAGAGGGGGAGGATGGAGGAAGAGGGGGGGGGGGCATTGCTACTTGAAGCAGGTTACACGAGAAGTTCCATAAGTGAGTTAATTTAGTAAGGTTTGCGGCCACAAAATATGTCTGGCTGTCACGTGAAGTCACACTCAAGTAACAGTGTAATGCCAAATAAGGTCATGATGAATAGGGACGATGCTAGTAATCATGTGACATCATGTATCTAGTTTGATTCATAATTACAGATGAATTTGTTCATGTCTAATTGAATATGGGCCATATTTTCTCTGTGTATGGTGCTTCTGGGGCCTGAAAAAAAAACAATGAAATGAAAAGAAAATGAAATATACATAAGTGCAATACACATAACTATACATTAGCGTTCAATAGTAATGTCTCTGCTATATCTTTGACTAACCTGGATTCACATGGCACTCCTCATTTTTAGACCGGTTTCATTGCGCGTCTCTCAAGTTGAGGCAAATAAAAAATAAAGATTATTCGAAACGTTAGGTCAGGAATCTCGAAAAAGTCCCACTGTGGACTTTAATCTTGCAATTTGTCCGTCGAAACTCTTTTGAATGTGTGCATGATTTGTTTTTGCGCTCTTAAGGCATGTCCGAACTTTACATTTTTTGACGAGCTATCACGGCCTTAATAAAACAGCGAACACATTCTATGTTGATATCGTCTTTTCGGCCCCAAGAAACATTCCAACCGGTACAGAAACTCGACCGAACCTTCAAATCGTACAATCTGCTGTTTGAAGGAACATTGAAACGATATTGGTGACTTGCGTTGGGGGTGTTGTCTATTCATTCCCCTTTCCCTGAGGAAGACAATATGTAGGAAAAACTAGGCGGTGTCTTAATGACCGCCTTCGTGAACACAGCAACAATATCGTAAACACCATTTCTGGCCACTTAGGAATACACTGTCGGGATTGTGGGTGTGCCGCACATTTCATCAACAGCACCATGTCAGGCAAAAGTGTGAACCAATTAAAAGAGCTGTGCAATAATTTTAGTGCTTTGCTTAAAAAATTTCGGAGTTGGCGTCTCGACCTTTCTGAATTAAAGAACAAAATACTGCTTTTGCCTGCATCTCCCAGTTTTTCTTTTAAAAATAGACAAAGATTGAGGTTTTTGGCGGCACTTCTCAACTCTTTCACCACCTTCAGAGTCACGTGTACTGTAACGTCGATGGGGGTCGCGCGGGGTTCCGGTGAAGCTCTTTCTCTAGAGCATCAGTGAGCAGCCAGAACTCATCACCTCGCGACAGCGTGACCACATGCTGGCTCAGCGCGAACAATACGGTGAAAGGAGGAAAGTCTGATCCTGGTCCGGCCATCCCCGTCCAGCTCTGCCCCCTCCCCCTCCGGCTTCTGGCGGCTGTTCGCTTTAGCAAATATAGCTGACGGCTTTGTGACCAAGGATAGATGATGCCACTAAAACTCCGTATAATAAAAGTTTTGTCGATGATATTAGGTTTTTGACGGATTTATATTTATGAAGAACGACAAGATTTAAAGAAAAGTTACCTTTTATCGAGAAGGTATTCGCTCAACTTGCTATCTATCTACAATACCCCCATTGACGTCATGCCGCGTGGTTCTACTGGCCGCCATTCGCGGCTGCTGGTTGGGGAATATTCTAATTTTGCCTCGCGATTAAGCGGCGGAATCGCAATATCTTGAAGGAAGGAGGTGTGTTTTCTGTCCTTTCTGACAAGATGAACAATGTCAAAAGTAGAAGATGCCGATTCTTTCAACGTTAAAACTGCTGCACAGCTCCTTTAACAAGGAAAAGTATCGAAGCTGAGAACATCATACGACTGGAGGACAAATGTGTCAGTACGCCGTCTATATTGCTGTCAGAAGGAAATTGATTATATAGCCGCAAATTTGACTTGGCGCAAGGAAGAATTTTTTTGCTTCTTATATTTTGTATTTTTCTAGTTGAAAATTCTGTCACAATGAATTAGAAGTAGAAGCAGAAGTTAACCACGCAAAAAAAGTTGTTATTGAGTGCAGTGTTAAAGTTTTGTTCCTGGTGTGTGGGAAAATTTTCCCGATAAATTAAGCGAAAGATTTTCCAGCCAAACTTAGCGAACAATGTTACTTTCGTGGCTTACGTGACGTCACGTGTGATTTCAGGTGAATGAAAGTGACGTCACGTGAAATTCAGGAGGAAAACTTCCCGCTCATTATCGCGGAAACGTTTGCCGCTAGATTTAGCGGGGAATTCACGTCAGGTTTGTTCAACACCAATTCAGTTTCCCCGCTAAATTTAGCGGTACAATTTTCGCTACATTTCCCCGAAAAATTAAGCGGGTTCACGTAGGTAAAATTTCAGCTAAATTTAGCAGGAAACTTAGCGAAATTTTTGCTAAATCGGCGGGGAGCATGAGAGGAGGAGAGGGGGAAGGAGGGGCAGGAGGCGTGTACCCTCCTCTTTTCCTTCTCAAGAGTTGCGCTCTAATTAGGCAATATGCAGAATAGTAAATCTTTTTAATTTTTTAAGGAATTATTTTAGAGAAGCCACTCACTAAATGTATGCTCCGAATACAACATACGACCGATCTTTTAACACTTCAGTCGTAATTATATATCGAGGATATGCTCTGGGATAGCATTATTTTGAATTATTAGATCAAATATTAATAATAGTAAGAATCTCATATGAAAGTCACTACGTATCTCTAAGAGATTTGTTTTAATAATTGTTTTGCTAATTTATTTTACTCGTTTGTTGGGGTCAGAAACATATGAAGATGATAAATATGTGTCAGGTAAGCAAACACCACACGCTTTCTTTATCAGTCTAAAGAAGAATGTCTAAGCACAATAAAGCTAATCCAGTAAAAAAAAAACTGTTGTGACTCCACTCAAATTTGAGTGATATAAAAGAAAAAATAAACTCCTCATCGCGGCTATTCAACACACAAACAATTGTAATTACACGCGATAATCTTTTACATATATTGTGTCTTAAAATTTCTTAATATTGCGTCCCAGAGAGTTGCCCTTTATCTGAGAAATATTGATTTGTTTTATTCATCTTACTAGTCTCACACCACAGTAGGTACAAAAAAGACTCCCTTTCGTAGCTTATTGATCAAGTGTGAAGGTAACCACAAAAATAATTTAACGCAAATATAAAATATAAATTTTAGTAGGGTACGTTGTTGGGCTAGTTGGTTCATTTAAAAAAAACATAAAAAATAGCGCAAAAAAGACAAGGAAAAGAAGTTTACTAGACAGGCGCTATCCAGTAATATAGCGCCTGTCCTGTAAACTTCTTGCCCTTGTCTTTTTTGCGCTATTTTATATGTTTTAATAAAATATGAAGTATCTATATTTACTGAGATAGTGGTTGCATTACACCTCACAATGTGAGCCTTAGATATTTCGACCCCGGAGTGACTTCATGCACATTTAAAAATGAAAGAATGGCATCATTTTTCTTCACATGGTTTACGTAGTCAGAAGCGTAGGCTCATGGCATGCTGGAATAAAGGGTTAATGATTGGGGAGGGGGGAGAGATCGAGAGATCTGCGGAGTTATTTGACATCACGAATGTGACGTCACGGGCAAAGCGTTATGGGCGTAAGCTATCCAAGTCCAAGTATTCGAAGAACGCTGACTCAGCATTCGGTCTCAATACTAGTTGAGCCATGTTTACACAACGCCTTTGTTTCTACGCAGTTTAGAGAAGAAAGCGAAATGGGGGAGTTGGAGTACAATCTATCTCCCCTAATTTCCACGGAGGGCAACAGCTTTTGGTTTTTTCGCGATACAACGTAAAATAGCGGCGCTACATTCCTTGCAAACTCATCTATGGCCATGTCAACGGAGCACCCAACACAAGCAGACAAGGAGGTTAGGCCGCGGTCGGCAAAGCCATATAGGAAGGGCAGAGTGTACCAACAGAAACCAATAGTTTTAAAAGTTTTATCAATCAATGTATTAGCTAAAAAGACATAACAAATCCACTTGGTAGTGCTGTGAGGAATAGGGGTGTAGCAATTCAATATATCTGTACGTGATTGTGTAAAGCGACGCCCACTATAAGATTAAGTGTAGATAAATAAAATGACACTAAAGAAAGCAGAGCGAAACAATTGTTTGTTCCAATGAATGACTTTGTAAAGAGCCGAGGGCTTCAGCATTCTCTTGTTTACTTAGAGGCCGTCGAAGATGAAGTCACATCCTTCGATGCAGGAATTCAAGATGTTGGTAAGTTTTAATATTGTCAGCTTATTGGTGGTTATGGTGAAACATTTAACATAATATGATAGATGAGACTATATTTCAACACTTATTTCAGGCGCACCGTAAGTTGCAGACAAATTATCGCGTGTTAGCCACTGATTGGCGCTAATATGTGTTAAGAAGCGCTACCTTTATTTTAATGGAATAGCATTATTCAGCTCCAACTCATGATTTTTCCTACACCGCTATGGCCCTTTTTTCATCTTCCCCGCTAAATTCAGCAGAAAAATTAACATCATGTGACCTATACACCAGTTCAGTTTCCCTCGCGAAATTTATTGGAAAAAACTGCGTCACTTACTTTGCACGATTTAGTTTGCCCGCTAAATTGACATATGTAGAAATTTAGTTTCACTTCTTTATTGAACGAAGAAACGTGTTTTCAGTTTTTCAAGGCGTGTTTTCAGATTTCTGGATAAAGTAGCGGAAACTTTACGTCAAATGACCTAGGCACCAGTTAAATTTCTCCACCAAACTTAGCGGAAAAAAAGACGGCCCGAGGACGATTCACCAATTCAGTGGTCCAGTTAAATTGAGCCGCAAAATTGACATCAGGTGACCTATGCACAAATTCAATTCGGCCACCAATTCCCACGTGGGGAATCGGTGGCCGAGTGGGCGAACGCGTCTCATCTTGGAGCGTGGAGCGAAAGCTTGAGCTGGAAACCTCCTGGGTTTGATCCTTACCGCCCCGCCCGTTTGGATCTGGATGAGTTTCGTACCGGCACCCGTTCGTGACAGCACTACTGCGTGATGCACGTTAAAACCCCAGGTTAGCGGTTGCACTTTACTGGCTAAATTTCTCATCTACATTTAAGAGACCGGATGAGGCGTACCAACATCAAAGCTGTATAAACATACAGAGCAAGCCAAGTTTAGCGTTCCCACGTGACAAGTGCCGTAATCTAAGAAGAAGCGTAAAAATGTACAATGCCTGCAGCGCTCTGCTTGACATGCAACATCATTTTATATCTTTCAGTACTAACAAAAGAAAGGCGATCATCATCCTCCTTGCTCTGTTGAGTCTCGTCATTGGAGTCCTCATTTACGTGTTTCTTTATCTGCGTAAGTTTGAGAAGCATATGCTTTTTGTCGAAGAACTCACTTCGGTACGGTGTTCCAGAAAAGCTATCCTTCATTTCTGAACCAGTTTTGTGCACTAAAACTTGCCAGCTACCTTTATCTTTAAACTTGACGACCCCAAACTCGTACATTAGTGCTTAAAAAGCGTGTCACGGAACCGTAAGAAATGCTAAATCCAAAAAGAAAGTTTTAGCGCGCGGAGAAGTCGTCTAAATTCCGTGTCCTCTCCTCCACCCCCCCCCCCTTTAATAAAAAGCTGCCCCTCGTCTTTTTTTTTTTTTTTTTGGGGGGGGGGGGGGGGCAAAGACGTAGTAGGCATATAAGGTTCCAAAAATGTATGGGTCTCGAAACTTGCACGTCTGTACCACTTAGTAATAGTAACCTTCTTCAAATATGTTTCCTTAGGTAAAAAACGCAGCAAATGTCTGACTTCTAGATATAAGGCCCATCAAACACCTGTGACTATGACTTGACGCTCGCATGTCCCTTCATTTCTGAAGAATAGTGCTAACACATGGGGGAGTTTAGAATACTGGGGAAGATAGGGAATACCCGAAAAACTAGATGGAGGTATTTTAAGCGCCGGATAATCTTTTCGATTCCAAGAGAGCAATAGTCGAAGGATCAAGAACCTTGGGTTATCTTTCGCATCACATAACAAAATCACACAGTGTCATATTGTTTACCTATTGTACGACCATTTAACATCTAATATACAGAACTCTATTAAAGAAAGGTAAACGAAAACAAAATTGAAGTGCCGTAGTCACGCCGATGTATAGTGACAATACTAGCAGCAAGGTAAGCGCAGATTGGCCGTTGGCAGACGCGAGCACAGGCGAATGTTTTGATCGAAAAGAGCAAAAGAAAGTCAAACGACCCTTCAAAATTTAAGTCACCCAGAAAGGGAATAAGCGCACCATTTAGACGTATGCGTCATTCATTCGGGAAACAATTTTAAATTAATCTTTTGGATAATTTCTCAACAAATACGCCAATCACAAAATTAAATTTGAACGTTATTCATACGGGTAATTATGAGTCCTTCAGAAAACGAAATATTTATTGTGCTTTGGTGGGTTTCTGGTCCCTTTGGGTAGCGATCACTTAGATATTTTTAGAAGAGGTTAAGGTGAAACCCACCTTGCATGATGCTTTAGTGATATCGTAACGGTTTAAATCTTCCTTTCTATGTATCCTACAATTATAAAGTTAATGTGAAATAAAAGAACGGTTTTTCAGCGATACATTCATGTCTCCATATTAGCAGCATTTTAGTGGTTAGTTAATTATTTCGCTTTTAATAAACCGAAGTCTCTAGTATTGAAAACTATTATTTATCATGTTATAACGTATCATCGTCCACGATCTTTTACGTGAGTGTTCGGTTGAATATTTTGAATTAAAATAAGTAAGCAACTAATCTACATATAACGTATATTTTAAAATGAAAAAATAAAGCTTAAAATGATAATATTTAATGGTGCTATAAAACGGAATTACGTCAACTAATCAAAATTACGAGACATTAAATTACGAAGCATTCTTCGATATTATAACTTCCAGAACTCCGATATTGATACACGTGAAAATTGTTATAGACCGCGAACGTTTCCCCATTCAGTTGCGGTAAATTGCAGTTTCTTTAGATAAAATACAGTTGGCAACACCTGTTCAAGAATAGCTTGTTGCGTATTTGCCGTCGTGTGGCGCTTGGAACGCCACGTAAAAGACGGGAAAAGCATAAAATATTGGGGTGTCAGATGCCTCGATGCGCGCAGTGAGCGAGCCAGGGATGAGGAAACAACAACCGTGGCTCTGCGGGTGCATCACAGCTGCTTCTGCGCGCGTTCTACAGTACGTCTGTACACATGCCTGGCGTGATCCAAATGAAACGGGCGCGATGAAAGCGATTCCGCCGTTTCGGACTCCCGCACGTATGCAAAAATATATGAATGTTTTTTTTTGTTTTTTACTCACTTGCAAGCACCATTTTCACAATCAACTATGCTTGTCGGAATAGTTCGACTTTATATTGTTCTAAAAACCAATTCGGTGGCTCTTAAGTGGCAATAGTATTAAAACAAAACATAAAATTATGAAAATGTCTCAGTGCCTCTGAGCCAACGCGCTGGCTCATGAATTTATGTTTGTCGGGTTTAATTACCGGTCGAGGTGTCTGCAATCTGAATGACGCCAATCTGAGATTTCGGTTGCACATCAAATGATCTCCATTCAATCATAATGAACCCGCATTTTTTTATTGGAGAGTGTTAGGTAATTTTAGTTGGTCTGGCTTGTAAATCCCTGAGATCTGAATATCTGCTTTGCTTTACCTTAGTTTTGAGCGCAGCCAACGCTACGGGCTGATGAAGCCACTGAAGCAGCACCAATAGCGCGAGGTCAAGCAGTTATTTCTCTTTCTGTGCTTTTGCGATCGGGCTAAACTAGAGCCATTAAATAAGCTACGTTTCATACAAATCTTGGTGCTTAAAAAGATGGTTTTCAGTTATCTGAGGCCTTATCTGAAATAACAGGAAACGCGTTTTCGTCGTCCAGAAATGCTTAAACAGTTCACGACAAAGCAAAGTAATATCACTTTAGCTTCTTAACACCGAAACTAATGCTGATGGAGTTGCACTTTTGAATCATGATGATCGGCAGTTGCGTTTGCTTTGTACTAACTACCAAGATCGCGACGCTCACAGCAAAATCGAGCGAAAAGTGCAGGTTTTTTAAGCGTAGCTATTTTTGTTTAGATCACTAGCCTAAACCAAATGCGGCGGGGGATATTTGACCAAGGGTGTTGTGGCATTGCCATTCAGAGCACGTGGAGAAATGCGCGAGCCCGAGATTCATTCAAAACACGGAGCTCACGCTGCAGAACCTTTAGGGACTGAGGTGCATTCATTTGCGCTTTGCTTAGAATTGAGACCTCTGGCCATTTTGTCGCACACTTTTGTGTTTCATTTTTGTTCAGAAACGCGTGAAAGAGCGTGTCCCTGCACGCGTTTGTTGCACTGATTGTGCTATGGCGAAGCGATGTTTTCATAGATTTTTTTGTATTTTACCCGTGAGCGCGTGCTGTCGACATCGGGTACTACAAAGAGTGGCATCACCCTACAGAAGTACACTGAGGCACTCTAGTAAGAACTAAAGCCGCTTGAAGTAGTTTTCGTTGGTGTTTCAAGTAACGTCAAATAAGCCAGTGCTCGAGCCCGTGTCTTGAGCGGCCCTTGGAGGCAAATGGCGGAGCAGCACTAAAATGACTTTCTTGGAAGCAAATGGCAGCGGAGCACCCGCTTGTTGAACGTATGTTGCGCGTTTCCACTACAATAGATGTCGAAACTGGAAAAAAAAGGCTTTATCAAGGGGCTTTAGCAGGGAGCGTGAGTGCTCTCACCCTCTGCATCCCACCGTCGTGCGATCGTGTATCAGATATACTGCGTGATACACGTTAACAAAACCGAGCTAAAAATTGTACTGCACTGGCTAAAGTTGTAATCTACAACGGGCAAGAATGCCGCCTTTCGGAAACTCCTGCTGTCTAAAAAAAAAAAAACGAATCATTTTCAATCCGTTGTTACATTTCATTTTTATATATAGTTGCGGGTTCGTGTGTTTTTGTTTTGTTTTTGTTTAAATTTTTCAATATGGCCTTTTTTCTTACGATGAACAACAATAGTTGTCGGACTTCTGAAAAATAATATTGAACTAAAAAATGGCGCGTTAACGCAAAACAAAAGGCGCAATAACTACCAATCAATGAAATAAAATAATGCAATATTTTCTGTTTTAAGAGGTTCGAGCGCACAAAACAGCAATAAAGCGAGCACTATGCGTTGAACGGTGCGCGTGTTCACTGTATTAGTAGTTCAGGGTAGCATTATCGCGCTTGTATGTTCCCCGCTTTGCTGGCACGATGAAACCAAATCTTTTTTCTGGAAATGTGTTTAGAGGAACAAAGTTCATCTTCTCCTTATGCGCAGTGCCCTAAGATTAGACGTAATTAAATCATTTTCATCATTATTTTATTCTTTTCCCATGGCGATTCAACTCATGTTCTTAATAGTGCCACATGTATTTGAGACCAAGGTAACCAAGGAGCACTCTATTTCGCGGATTGCAAGAAAAACAAAACATATGCTACTTGCCATATGTGCCGCATTCAATACAAATATTCCGAACTCCATATGGCCACTTGCGTGAGTAAACTATGTTGTTTGCCAAGAGCAACGTCGATTGTATAAAATCACGTGGGAAAAACTCGTTCTAAGCACAACACCTTTGGCATACCATGAATACTTTTAATCGGCGCCGAGATGATTGAAGCTGTCAGCAGGTGTAGTTTTTCTATCTATCCAGAGTTAGAATGTTTCCTTCTTTGTTGTAAGTAAGCAGAAGACATCTTAAACCAAATCTGAGGGTATAAGTACTATGAGGCTTTAAACATTACGGCCCGAGCAGTAGATGTGTCTAAGTTTTAGCTGTCGATACACCCTTAGCTTCGATACACTGCACGCTATTGTAAAATGTAGCGCAGTTTCAGTCTTAGTCAGCGCACCATGCACGTGTTTTACACTATTTTTGATACAACGTCGAACTCTATAACAATTTGTATCTATTGTTAAATTTTTTCACACCATTACTTGCGAGCATAAATCACCAAATTAAGCCTGGTACATTGCTTAATCTCTGCGCACTAGCTCTCTACAGACGCAGAACATTTGCCTGAGACCAGACGTGGCATTTTATAACTAAAATCCTAATAAAATTAATTCTTATCATTAATTGCTGCAGAGTCAATTTTTAACATTAAAAGGAGCTGTGCAACGATATTCAATTGGAATGTTTTTCACTTTACACGAGCTTACTGGCACTAGTGGGACTCAAGGATACTCGCACGCAACGCCACTGGCCAAGAAACTCTTTGTTGCGGTGTAATTTCAGAGACAAAAGCGATCATTTTCATTCAATCTCTCCTTTGCAAAATTTGATGACGTAAAGTGGGGATCGCAGTACACCCATATGACGATATTTGAATGCTGTTCATAGATTGGACCCGAGCATTGCGTGGGCACTCGATTTGGGCTCGTGATAATTACTAGCTCGAGAAGCATTCGGGTAGTGGCCCGTGTCCAATCGCTGCAACGACGACAATAGCCGAGCCATAACAATGTCTGGAACTCAGCGCGTGTCCTGTGCTTTGCCAACCCCAGCGCGTGGCTATGATCAACATTGGCGGCATATAATCGGCTCCAGATCACGTGGCCGCTTGTTCTGGCTGCGAGTTGAGGGGTGAACGCTGCTCGTTTTTCTTTAATTTTTTTCTGGGACTTCTATTACGTGGGGTGAAAAACGAACGCGTGTTTCATAGGTCATTAACGTCAGGGATCCGTTCTAAGCGGTATTTGCGCAAAGTACAAAAATTGTTGCATCGCCCCTTTAACATTCTTTATTTATTTTATTATCATTTATTTACCCTAAAACCCTTTCGGGCACCGCATAGGGGGGGGGGGGCAATCATAGACAAAGAAAATTCACTTCTTGTGACAAACATGATGTTGGCGCAACATATAATTAAGAGAAAAAAACAAAACAAAAATGCTTACGAGAAAACTAGGTAAGCAAAAACTATATACATTGTTATGTCACTGGTTAGGGCGTTGGTAAACATCTGGGCTGACGTGATCGACACAATATCGCTGGGTAGGCTGTTCCAATCGGAGACAGCGAGGGGGAAGCGAGTTTTTGAATAAATTCGTGCGAGCAAAAATGGGGCGTACTTTGAAGGGGTGATCTACGCGGGATGAGACATGAGGAGAGGCTGGATGTATGAATCTCTGAAAGCAGATGAACCGTGCGGTATAGCTTGTGGCTAGCAGGACACGCGGGAAATATATCTACGACGGTGAAGTT